>JAPDVR010000003.1:6622549-6810049 GCA_026230005.1 Gila orcuttii
CTCTATGTCCCCCTGATTGCCTCATAGACAGTAAAAGATTGCCTGCGAGCTTCTACTCCTGTCTATACGGTAATTTCTCTACTGTGCGACAGAGAGTCGCGTGGTTATGACGCAATCGTTAGCCTATTTTTACAAAAACAGCTTCTACGGGGCCATAACGTAAGATACAAAGTAATGGAACCTTTTATACATTGTCGTGTTTCTTTAGAAACAAATAATGGACAAATGAAGTCTTTGGATGCCTCAGATGTTAAGTTATTAGCTGTCAAATTGACACCAAAATGAATGGGAGTCAATGGACTGCTAACAGCAGGTGATGGTCTGCTACAATGGCGGCCGGCCCCCGCGAGGCTTCAGTTTCCGGTTGATGGATTATCCCCTTGGGTAATACCATGACATGTTTTATTTTTTATTTTTTTTCTATCAACAGATGGTGCTAATCGGACTTCAAAAATTTAAAAGGCCTAGTTTCTATATTAATCTGAAATACTGCATTATTGAAAAAATATTTTAAAAAATTAGAGAAAAAAAATATTATTTTCAATGGCAAAAATTAACTATAATTATTGCATAAATATTAATAAGTAATATCAAATCCTCTCAAAATACAAAAGAAAAAATATTATTGAACAAAAATAAATTACATTGGTTTTACTGGGATGGAGGAAGTTTAATTTTTAGGTGTCCGGTCACTTCTGACAGGGAAGATAACAAGTGCTACACCCAAATGATTGTGCACGTGATGACCGGTAATTACACTGTAATTTGCGGGTCTCCTCTTCCCATGACACACACACGCCTCATCTGAACATACTGCGACTGGTTGCTTGACTTTGACCTGTCAGGTGAATGACCGCACGCATGCGTATGTGTGTGTGTAATCGGACCGCTCTGAAGTTTTGGAGTTGTAAAAGCGCTGCTCGGTGAAGTTTTGAGAAGGGCTTGTCCTGGAAATGAAGATGATGTTTGTGAGATTTGGGACACGGGCACGTGCGCAGCCTCAGCAGTGGCACAGGTCTGTTTACATGCATCTCTCTCTGTGTGGAGAACAAACAGGTTTACTGCAAAAAGTGCTCTTTATGGAGAGGGTTTAGGACAGAGAAAATTAAAAATACCATGACTATACCATTTTATTGGATGTTTAGTGTGGAAATAACATATTTATGGATGTGTGTGCGTACCATAGTAACTGTATGTACACACCACCGCTGACTTGAACTTCCAAAGTTACCGGAAGTCATTAATTTTCAATGGAAGCTGGCTTCTCTCAGCTGCAAGGAGCGTCAAATCCATCGCTGTCGAGTTTTGAACGACCAGAGCGTCAATCAGAAAGTTGAAAGTAGCTCAACTTTATGGTAATGAGCCATGATGTTTTTCAGCGACAAGCAGCGACAAAACGCCAGCAACCAATTGGGGAGACGGCGAGATGGCGTTGAGGTAACATCACTCTGTTGTCGCTCTGCAATATGAAGTAGCAAACCTAGTTTTTTTTAACAGTTAACACGAATTGAGGGCTTTCATATGCTATCCTAATACTTGACAACTCAGAGACTTCTTGAAGAAGATATTTCACACCCCCTCTTATGTTCCTGGGGGGAGGAGGAGCAGCAGTAGGGACTGGAGGAGGAGGAAGAGCAGTAGGGACTGGAGGAGGAGGAAGAGCAGTAGGGACTGGAGGAGGAGGAGGAAGAGCAGTAGGGACTGGAGGAGGAGGAGGAAGAGCAGTAGGGACTGGAGGAAGAGGAAGAGCAGTAGGGACTGGAGGAAGAGGAGGAGGAGGAAGAGCAGTAGGGACTGGAGGAGGAGGAGGAATAGCAGTAGGGACTGGAGGAGGAGGAGGAGGAGGAGCAGTAGGGACTGGAGGAAGAGGAGCAGTAGGGACTGTAGGAAGAGGAGGAAGAGCGGTAGGGACTGAAGGAGGAGGAAGAGCAGTAGGGACTGGAGGAAGAGGAGGAGGAGGAGCAGTAGGGACTGTAGGAAGAGCAGTAGGGACCGGAGGAAGAGGAGGAGGAGGAGCAGTAGGGACTGTAGGAAGAGCAGTAGGGACTGTAGGAAGAGCGGTAGGGACTGAAGGAGGATGTCTGTTGTCATTCAAATTCCTTGTCGCAGGAGTTTCTTGACTTAATAGATGTTTTTAATCTACTGCAGTGGGTCAAAAACTCCACACACATTCAGGGCCATACATTGGACCTGGTGTTATCTTACGGGATCGATGCCACTGATATTGTATTCTCCGATTTTCAGCTCTCCGATCACAAACCTATTCTATTCTCACTGTCTCTTCCGGAGCTCTCTCAACCCACTATTGCACCTGTTATGTCGCGGGTCTACTCCCCACAGTTCAGCATTAACTTCGACCTGTGCTTTGCTGAACTATGCTCACATTTGGACCTGGACCAACCACTATCTGACCTGGATGCGGACCAACATTTCAGCCTTTTAAATTCTGCCCGGCTTAAGGTAGCTAACGTGACTGCTCCTCTCAAGCCTCATAAATCCAAACCAAAATCTGATCTGTGGCAAAACTCTGACACTCGTCACCAAAGACAAATTTGTAGAACGGCCGAACGCAAATGGAAACGAGACAGGCAAATTGTCTCCTTCCATTTGTTCAAAGACGCTCTTACAGCATACCAGAAGGCTGCTAAGTCAGCTAAAGCTGCATATTTCTCTAACTTAATTGAATCCAACCACTCCAACCCAAAGGTCTTGTTTTCAGTCATTCAGTCTGTTATAAATCCTTCTTCTAAATTGTCTGTCGCCTCGGATGCTCTATGTGAAGATTTCCAGAGATTTTTTGTTAACAAAATCACTAAATTAAGACTTTGTGTCTGCCCTAACTTAACTCTCCCCCCATTCGTGTCACCTACTAATTGTGGAGGTTTTTGATTCTATCAACCTCCAGACACTAAAGGATGTGAGCACCAAGCTCAAACCTTCATTTTGTCCAAATGACACCATTCAGCCGAAATTTCTAAAGTTAATCATCGACTCTGTGGGTCCAGGTTTGGTATCTCTTTTTAACAAATGGCTCAATACAGGCTCTGTTCCAGTTAATCTCAAAGTGGCTACGGTCACTCCTTTGCTCAAGAAGCCTTCACTGGATCCCTCTATTTTACAAAATTACCGACCCATCTCTGTCTTGCCTTTTATTTCCAAGTTATTGGAGAAAATCGTGTTTAATCAACTCCAGCACTTTCTTTTAAATAACTGTATCTATGAGGCTTTTCAATCTGGGTTCAGGACTGCCCACAGCACTGAGTCCGCCCTTCTGCGAGTGCTAAACAACATTTTTATCTCCTCTGATTCTGGTGATTCTGTGGTTCTAGTTCTCTTAGACCTTTCGGCAGCTTTTGACACTGTTGACCACCCTACTCTGTTGGCTAGACTTGAGACTGAGGTGGGCCTAAAAGCTTCTGTATTGTCATGGTTTCGGTCGTACCTTTCTGACAGAATGTTTTTAGTTAAGATGGGTAATTTCTCCAGCTCCATGGCCCTCTAACCTGTGGTCTTCCTCAGGGCTCCATTTTGGCTCCCTCTTTATTTTCTCTATACATGCTACCGTTGGGCGCTATCTTAAGGAAACACAGTGTATAATTTCATTTGTATGCGGACGACACCCAAATTTACATTCCATTCAAGAGAAATGATCCTGCAGCGTTAAACTCTCTTCTGCTATGCCTAGAGGAGGTGAAGGCATGGCTGGCTCAAAACTTCCTCTCTCTAAATGATGATAAGACCGAGGTCATTGTTTTCAGCCCGAGTGAAAGGTCTCAGTGTATAAGCCCAGACTTGGGGAGCCTATCTCCCTTTAAGTCTACAGGAGTGCGGAACTTAGGTGTTCTTGTTGACCAGTCTTTAAAATTTGACAAACACATATCAGCTGTCATCAGCTCTGGTTTCTACCAACTTCGTTTACTATCTAAAATCAAAGGCTTTCTTACTCCGATAACTTTGGAAATGGCGGTTCATGCATTCATCACGTGTAGGCTTGACTACTGCAATTCACTTTATTGTGGGTTTTCAGTTTCTCAAATTGCCCGTCTTCAGTTGGTCCAAAATGCTGCGGCTAGACTTATTCTCAACTGTCGCAAATATGACCATATCTCTCCAATTCTTAAATCATTACACTGGCTGCCAGTCCGGTATAGAATAGATTTTAAAATCCTCCTATTTGTTTTCAAATCTTTACATAACTTAGCTCCAGTCTATCTTTCCGAACTTATTCATCCCTATACTCCGTACAGAAGCCTAAGGTCTCACGACCAGGCTCTGCTGGTAGTCCCTCGTGTCAGACTTAAGTGTAGAGGGGAGCGTGCTTTTGCAGTGGCAGGGCCTCGTCTGTGGAACACCCTGCCCCGAGAGATCCGAACGGCCCCCAACCTTTCTATCTTTAAGTCTTTGGTAAAAACCTACCTGTTCTCTTTAGCTTATTGATCTATTTTTTTAATTATCTTACTGTTTTACAATTGAGTCTCTGACAAGGCTACTCGTAGCTTTGCTGCTTTTTATGTGATCTATGGGTTGTTTTGCTGTTTTTACTTTTCTTATTTGTGTGTTATGTAAAGCACTTTGGTCTGTCTAAGCGGCTGTTTAAATGTGCTATAGAAATAAATGAACTTGAACTTGAAGGAGGAGGAAGAGCAGTAGGGACTGGAGGAGGAGGAGGAAGAGCAGTAGGGACTGGAGGAGGAGGAGCAGTAGGGACTGGAGGAGGAGGAGGAAGAGCAGTAGGGACTGGAGGAGGAAGAGCAGTAGGGACTGGAGGAGGAGGAGGAAGAGAAGTAGGGACTGGAGGAGGAGGAGCAGTAGGGACTGGAGGAGGAGGAGCAGTAGGGACTGGAGGAGGAGGAGGAGGAAGAGCAGTAGGGACTGGAGGAGGAGGAGCAGTAGGGACTGGAGGAGGAGGAGGAAGAGCAGTAGGGACTGGAGGAGGAAGAGCAGTAGGGACTGGAGGAGGAGGAGGAAGAGAAGTAGGGACTGGAGGAGGAGGAGCAGTAGGGACTGGAGGAGGAGGAGCAGTAGGGACTGGAGGAGGAGGAGGAGGAAGAGCAGTAGGGACTGGAGGAGGAGGAGCAGTAGGGACTGGAGGAGGAAGAGCAGTAGGGACTGGAGGAGGAGGAGGAAGAGAAGTAGGGACTGGAGGAGGAGGAGCAGTAGGGACTGGAGGAGGAGGAGCAGTAGGGACTGGAGGAGGAGGAGGAGGAAGAGCAGTAGGGACTGGAGGAGGAGGAGCAGTAGGGACTGGAGGAGGAGGAGGAAGAGCAGTAGGGACTGGAGGAGGAAGAGCAGTAGGGACTGGAGGAGGCGGAGGAAGAGCAGTAGGGACTGGAAGAGGAGGAGCAGTAGGGACTGGAGGAGGAGGAGCAGTAGGGACTGGAGGAGGAGGAGCAGTAGGGACTGGAGGAGGAGGAGGAGGAAGAGCAGTAGGGACTGGAGGAGGAAGAGCAGTAGGGACTGGAGGAGGAAGAGCAGTAGGGACTGGAGGAGGAGGAGGAGGAGCAGAAGGGACTGGAGGAAGAGGAGGAGGAGGAGAAGTAGGAACTGGAGGAGGAAGAGCAGTAGGGACTGGAGGAAGAGGAGGAGGAGCAGTAGGGACTGGAGGAGGAGGAGGAAGAGCAGTAGGGACTGGAGGAGAAAGAGCAGTAGGGACTGGAGGAGGAGGAGGAAGAGCAGTAGGGACTGCAGGAGGAAGAGCAGTAGGGACTGGAGGAAGAGGAGGAGGAGCAGTAGGAACTGGAGGAAGAGCAGTAGGGACTGCAGGAGGAAGAGCAGTAGGGACTGGAGGAAGAGGAGGAGGAGCAGTAGGGACTGCAGGAGGAAGAGCAGTAGGAACTTGAGGAGGAGGAGGAGCAGAAGGGACTGGAGGAAGAGGAGAAGGAGGAGCAGTAGGAACTGGAGGAGGAAGAGCAGTAGGGACTGGAGGAAGAGGAGGAGGAGCAGTAGGGAGTGGAGGAGGAAGAGCAGTAGGGACTGGAGGAGGAGGAGGAGGAAGAGCAGTAGGGAGTGGAGGAGGAAGAGCAGTAGGGACTGGAGGAGGAGGAGGAAGAGCAGTAGGGAGTGGAGGAGGAAGAGCAGTAGGGACTGGAGGAGGAGGAGGAAGAGCAGTAGGGACTGGAGGAGGAGGAGGAGGAGGATGATGAAGAACAGTAGGAACTGGAGAAAGGGAAATGGGAAGGGCAAGGCCAAAGAGACAAGCATTGCCACTCTAGTTGCCCATGTCTTTATCTATGGTCTGAGGGAGGCTGGGCTACGAGTACAGCCAAACTTGAGTCACCTCGATCATAAGAACCTTCCGGGAGAAGAACAGGTACAGCAGATGTACTTCAGACTCTCTCTACTGTTACTTTTGAGTGCACTGTGCTGTTACAACACATACATGTACTGTAGCTGTTGCACTATACTACTGCAATAAAAAGAAATGCATCAAATTGCCTCACATACAGATAATTTTCTGAATGCTTCCATTTTGTAAAAAGGATGTGTTACAGTTACAGTAATCAGTACTTCTATTTTTCTAGGATACACAGACAATGAAATAAGCCTGACAAATATTTCAGTTGATGCGTGTCAGCGGGGAACAGGCATGCTAGAGGACTTCACCCGCTGCCTGACTAGAGCCAATACAGCCTGTGATGTGGACGAGATTCTCTTTTTTTTATTTTTTTATTGTATTGTACTGTACAGTACATTAAGGAATAAAAAAATGTGAAAAGCAACATAACTTACCAGTTTTGGAAATGTTTTGAATTTATTGCACCGGTGTGTAAGACTATGTTGTAGTGTGTGTGTTTGTGAGGGCTTGTGTGTGATGTCTGAGGGCAAAGTTTGGTTTTTCAGCAAGAGTGAATGGTTTTGAGTGTAGAGCTTTATTTTGACCTGAAAATAGGATGTTTGGGGAATTGGGTGAGACGTTATGGATTTCTGTTTACTGTTTTGAGAATACGAGGCATAGTTTCAAGAAATGAGTTTAAGCGATCGAGAAAAACTGTAATGTTAAATATCTTGTATTTATTTGCTGTATTTTTTCTGTTTGCTTCGTTGTTGTTTTTATTGTATAAATGTAACTCTTGTATTTTTGTTATTCAGTTTTTGCCATGAAAATAGCCATGGCATTAAATAAAACTACAATGTACTGTAGGAAACATGGGCCACGTTGAGTTTGCCCTACACAGAGTTTACAATAACAGCAGTCCTCAATTATTCTGTATAACAGAGAAGAACAAGCCATCAGGTTGGGACAACTTAAGACACTTTAGTTTCTAATCCCAGAGTTATTAATAGGTGCACAGGAAATAACTTTTAAACTTAAAATTGTCTATTCTGTTCTGTTCTGTTTCTTTTTCAAAACTGCATCACAGCTTTTGCTGCCGTATCGATACAGAATCATCGCGTATCAGCAAGGAATGTGTCACGATATATTGCTGTATTGATATTTTGAGCACAGCCTTATTTAAAGCCTTGTTCCATGTGCCCCTTTATACTTTGAGCACCGGCCCCTCCAAAGGTCTCTGACGGCCTGGAGATGAAGATAACAGGTAGTGATGGCCACTTTCGAAATACTGCTTCATGAAGCTTCGAAAACTTTTTACGAATCTTTTGTTTCGAATCATTGGTTCGGAGCGTGTATCAAATTGAGCAAGTCATGAGATTTCAGCACACGAGGCTTTGTTACGTCTTTACTGTTTTGAAACTCTGATGGTTGCCACTAGGGGGCGTTGATCTCAAAGTGAACCCATGAACCAGTGTCGACTATGGTTTTAACTGACTTCAGGTCAGTATTATTATGTTAACGAAACTGAAATGAGTCAATTGTGTTTGTATTGATCCATGATCAGTGTTCTCTTCAGGATGCCAATACCAAAAACTATAACCACTGTCACTGCAGATGCAACAGTTGAAGTACAGCGATACTTAAATACACCAGTTAACACTTTATTTTAGGATCCAGTTCTCACTAGTTGCTTATTAGCATACATATTACTAGTATATTGGCTGTTTATTAGTACTTATAAAGCACCAATGCCTTATTTTGCACAACCTTATGCTACATCCCTTAATCCTACCCAATACCAATAAACACTACAAAAACTACCTTACTAACTATTAATAAGGAGTAAATTAGGAGTTTATTGAGGCACTAATATTTAATGGTGTGAAAGCCGTTTTGTCTTTAATTTTAAACTTTGTCCTGTAAGTGTGTGTCCAGTAGGGATCACTCTTGGGTAATGGTGACAGATTATAGGTGGAACCGTTCTTCAGGTAACAGGTGAAGAATCCCACTGCGCAATGTGACGTCAGAGTGACGTCTTTTCTATGTAATTTTTGGACGTCCAATTTCGGTCCACTGAAGGGGTTGTTTTGTAACGCCAGGCGACGTCTTTATTCGACGTCTTTTGCACGTCTAATATTGACGTCGGTGGGACCAAATGTGGTCGTTTGTGGACGTCTTTTCAACATCAAATTTAGTATCTTCTATAACTTCTATAACTGTAGTCCCATGTTTCAAAAGGGTAGAGGACGTTTTTTGTACCATGCATTTACATTTATGCATTTGGCAGACGCTTTTATCCACAATGACTTACATTGCATTACACATTTACATTCCTGTTTTTCCTGGGAATCGAACCCATGATCTAAGCGTTGCACTAGGTGGCTGTTACACAAGTGCCAACACTCTACTGTTTGAGCTACAGCATTACACCTTTGTATGTGTCAATTACCAGCTTCTGCTTGAGACAATCAAATGGAGTTTTTGGTAAATGATCTGAATTAAATGATATTAATGTAGATATAGAGGAGTTAAGTAGTAAAATAAGTGAAGTTATTGGAATACAGCAGAGGAAGTAATTGGAAAAAATAAAACTAACAAAAGAAGAAAGGCATGGTGGAACGAAAGATGTAGTGAATTAATTTCAACAAGAAATAAGGTGCGTAAGAAAGCTAGGAAAACATCATAGTTTAATGATAACAAATTATAAGAGAGCTCAGGCACTGGCGAGGAGAGAAATAAGAATTGCAAAGAAAACTTATTGGAGAGAATTGTGTAATAGTATTGGGGAAGAAATAGAAATCAATGAGATATGGGAAATGATTAGGAAGATGGGAGGGATCCAGAGAAATAATATTCCAGTTTTTATTAATAATAACAAAGCAGCAGTAACAGACAGTGATAAAGCAGAGATGTTAGAGGAATCATTTGTAAAGGTTTCACAGCAATGCAAATATCTCAAATGATATGAGGAAGTATAGGGAACAGCAATACACAGATATTTGGGGAACATTAAGGCACATTACACTGTCCGAGATGAAGAGAGCACTGGCGGGGATTCATCAGACTTTCCCTGCAAGGACATATGTGTTATAAGATGACTATTGTAATGCTCTCCTGGCTGGTCTTCCAGCTTGCTCTGTCAAACCTCTACAATTGATCCAGAATGCTGCAGCCAGAGTAGTCTTTAATGAGCCAAAGAGAGCACACGTCACTCCTCTCCTCACAAAGTTGCACTGGTTGCCAGTTGCCGCTCGCATTAAATTCAAGGCACTGACGTTTGCCTACAGAACAACCACTGGCACTGCTCCCTCTTACCTAAACTCATTACTTCAGACTTACGTGCCATCCAGAAACCTGAGCTCTGCTAGCGAATGTCGTCTTGTGGTACCATCTCAAAGAGGCACAAAATCTCTTTCTCGGACCTTTACCATGACTGTTCCCTGTAGGTGGAATGATCTGCCTAACTCAACCAGAGCTTCTGAGTCAGTAGCCACTTTCAAGAAACTGCTGAAGACATATCTTTTTCGGCAGCACTTGATTCAGTAGTACACTTTCTCTTCTCTTCTATTCTATTTATATAAATAAATAAAATATATATATAAAAAAAACTGCATTAAAATTAAACTGAGAGGGGTTATAGCACTTACGTATTGTTGTCGAATTGCAATTGCAAATTGCAAATCACATGCATACATACTTTTTTCAAATCACTGTGCACAAATGCTCAAATGTTTTCATGTTCATACCAAACCTGTCACAGCACGGTCTGTCCAGCAGAGGGAGACTGAGAGCACAACACCTTCCACATCTTCCTCCTAATCCACTGCTCATTATTGGTTCAATGAAATCACCTGTGCCTCTAGTTAGTGTGTTAACAGGTGTATATTTAAAGGCTTGCATTTGCTTGTATCTTTGCTCAGTCTTGAAGTTCTCTTGTCCAGCCTATGCTTTTGTGTTTCCCGTTTTGGCCTACCTGGAAGACTTTTGCTCAGACCTTTTGACCGACTTCACTGGTAATCTTTGTCTAATATTATTGGACTCTTTTTCCTGCATCATCCAGTGTGGATTTGTATCTTGCTCAACCCAGCACTTATGCTGGATCCTTCGTTCATGCTCAGGAAAGAAAACAAAGTAAAGACTACCTGTTTTTTCCTTCTAAACCTGCCTCTTGTGATTATCTGCCAATTGGGTCCACACTGTTCAATTCCCAGACCTGACACAAACTTTAATATATCAGGAAAAAAACAAATTGCAGGTCTTTTTAATGGTTTTACAAAAATCACAATCATTTGTGCTCCATTTTTCCAAACGTAAGAAACAAAACTTGTTAAATTCTCAGTTGCTCTTGTAATGTTCTCGTTTAGCCCCAAATAAATATCTGTGTTAGTAATACACACAACAAGGTTCTTCGTACGTTGCTTAAAACATCCGAGATCAAACGAGACATCCAAGATGATATCATCTGGCTAATCATAATCTGGGTAATTGGGTTCTTCGAACACTCCTGCCGGTTATGATTAGTATAGCTGGATTGAGTTATCTGAGATAATTGCGCGTTCATGCGCTGGTCTAAAAGGGGATATGTATCGATAATAGAAACATTGATCAGCTACGCTGCTATTGGTTGCTCACCGTGGCCAAAGAGCGCGCTCAGGTTTTCTCCGCAGCAGAGCAAGAGTTATTGCTCGAAGGTTATGCTGAATTTGAAATCTTAATTAAAACGTCAGGGAACACCTCAAAGTCTGCAAAAGCCAGGAGAGAGGGCTGGCAAAAAAGTAGCAGACAAATTAAATGCATTTGTGGTGGCCATGTTAGATGTTTTTATAACTTATTACAGTATTTTTTTTTGTATTTTAATAATTTCATAATTACTTGTTCATTGTCATGTCAGAGTCACCACACTAGAACATGCTGAAAGTGAAGTACAAGAATATTCTACATAATGGTAATTTTTTATTAGGCTACTTATAGGCCTAATAGTCTCTTTTTAAAAGGCACTGTTAAATAAATGGTTGTCTGTTTATAAAAGCAACCGAAAAAAAAGAAAAGAAAAACAAACAGGTGCCTGAAAACACCCGATCTCACTTGACATTGGCATTCTTTGCCATATCAACTGTGTTTTTCAACTACACAATTACAGCAGCCAAAGAAAAATTAATACAATATGTACAAGGACCAAGAGCCCAACTAAAGCAAACACTGATCATCACAATGGTGACCTCAAATGAAACATAAATATCAACATCTAAACCTTTATTAATTCTCAATAAGAACTTCTGTAGACATCTGACAGAAATAGTCAAAGTATTTGTATGTCTTCTACTTAGGGCAGGCAGCTGAAGGTCCCTGGTTCAAATCTGATTTCTCTCACGATCCAAATATGTGTGAATTACAGATGCTAAGCTGTCTAAAGGTGTGAGTGAAGTTTCTTTTTATGATTTTTGGATAAACACACAGGGTCTGTGAGTTGCTTTGTAATTACAAATGAAAATGACATTGAAATAAATGTGAGTTTTAATTTAATATATGCTGAGAGTGTTTATTTGGTCCAGAAACAGTATAAATTGTCTAAATGAGACCTTAAATGATGTTGAAACTATGTCCACATTAGCCACATCTGAACTAGTTTTTAACCTTGTACGGAGGTTCCATGAACATTCATTACAGAACATGTCAAAAAAAGACGTCATAAAAACTTTCTTTCTGGCTCCTCAGTGGACGTCTTTTCAACTAACGACTTTGACAAAGCAATGAAAAGACGTCTTTTGGACATAATTTTGCTTAGTGGGTGTATTAATATTGTGATTATAAGGGGTAATTACGTTTGCTCTTGAAAGATGTTTAATCTCTGTATCTTAATAAACAGTAATGTGATGACCAATCAGGTACAGGCAAGGACAATTGCATTGTTTTATTGTAATGCATCCTTTGAACCAGAGAAAGACAACACTCATGCTACAGTAGATCATGATAGTTAAGTACCCACACTCCATGGCATTGTCATGTTAGACTTCACTCTGGTCACATGCTCTAGTCACAGTATCCATCTAGTATTCACCACCTTAAGACACAAAGTCAAAATTGTACTTTTGTTGCTAATGTCTTCTACCTGTCTGCTATATTCATCTCATTACCTGTTTTTCTGACCAAACTCTTGATTCTTTTTTGTCTCCACCAATAGAGTCGTGCTGAAATAAAGGTGCACGCTGAGCTTGGTAGTTGCCCACTGAAAATTTTCGATTTGTGCCATCATCCCGACAAGATCGGGATTATCATAGAAGGACAGCCCGTGGTCAGAGGTGTGCCAAACCTGTCGAAAGCATGCTGCCTCCTGTTTGGACTTACCTTTGCTCTCGACTTCAAGTGTCCCTCAAAACGTCTTGGTTATGTATGTAAACCTCATTCTCTGAGGAGGAAACGGAGACGTTACGTCAGTCACTGACGAATGGGGTTTCTCTTAGAAAGCCTATCACCTTCGAGTTCTTACAAAACAAGCCAATGTCAAGAAAATGCCGTGAGTCTGTGGAATTTGCATTGCGTAACTCCTCCCCATCTCGTGGGTATATAAGGAAGTACACTAGCAACATGCAGTTTTGTTTTTGCTTCGGAGCTGAGTGTTTCCCTCACTCCTCTCCACTACAAGCTGTCTACGAGTTCTAGATACAAGACGAGTGACTCTTCAGCGGTGTTGGTATGACAGCGTGTTCCAGCGAGATCTCATTCCTGCTGCTGGTCTGTGCAGTGATCTGCCAACAAGTGTGTGTTTCTCCCTAGGCGCTCTTTCTAAGCAAAACCCCATTCGTCAGTCACTTACGTAACTCAAAGTGACTGAACGAAAGGGAACTGGTGTATACTTTTGAGTCAAGTCAAGTCAAGTCATCCTCATTTATATAGCGCTTTTAACAATGTAGATTGTTTCAAAGCTACTTTTTACAGAGATTAACATAATTTAAAGTAACAGAGATTGGTTTGGTTTTATAGTGGTTCTTGAATAATGTTTATTCCAGCTAAAGTTAGTTTTGATTGATTCACTTCCGTCTAAATTATCATTTGTTATTAAATTAGGGGCCGCTAAGACGACACCGTTCTCTCTAAACGGACTTTAAACGCGAACCTGTGATAGACGCTGATGGCGTTCACATGCGCATTAAGAATTGATTCTATAGTTATGTGCGTTTGAATATGTGCGCAGGTTTGTAATTCCTTACAAACCATGCCTAAACAAACTACCTGTCTTGTCTATAAATTTTGATGCAGAATTTTATTTTATTTTATCACTTCGGGTAGGTACGCAAACCGAAAAATTCCACAACGCTTTATCTGTAGAGTGGTATAGGGATCCTCCATAGGGAGAGGCTAGGCTAGGGAGAGGCACTTCAGCACTGCATTGTCATCGGGTCCAGGCGAAGGTCCTTCGTCAGATCTGGAAACGGCCTGGATCCGGCAGGCTGCGGGAAACTCGGGATAAACAAAGACACTAAAATTAGCGTAGATGCCATTCTTCTTATGATGTAACGAGTACATCAGGATTTAAGGGAAGTGTTCCCAGTTCCGGCTGACCTAATCTATGCTGCCTAATATTGAATTATAGAAGTCCATAATGTGTTATGTGAATGCTAGGTCAAAGAGATGTGTTTTTAGTCTAGCTTTGAACTGACAGACTGTGTCTGCTTCCCGGACAATGTTAGGAAGATTGTTCCAAAGTTTTGGTGCTAAATAGGAAAAGGATCTACCGCCAGCAGTCGATTTTGATATTCTAGGTGTTATCAACTGGCCGGAACTTTGACATCGCAATAGACGTGAAGGACTATAATGCGTTAAGAGCTCGCTCAAGTACTGGGGAGCTAAACCATTTAGTGCTTTGTAAGTAATCAGCAATATTTTACAATTTATACAATGTTTAATAGGCAGCTAATGCAGTGTTGACAGAACCGGGCTAATATGGTCATACTTTCTGGTTCTGGTAAGAACTCGAGCTGTTGCGTTTTGAACTAGCTGTAGTTTGTTTATTAAGCGTGCAGGGCAACCACCCAGTAGAGCAATACAATAATCTAGCCTTGATGTCATGAACGCATGAACTAGTTTTTCCGCATTTGTCAATATGAGCATATGACGTAATTTAGATATATTTTTAAGATGGAAAAATGCAGTTTTACAGATACTAGACACGTGACTTTCAAATGAAAGATTGGTATCAAAGGGCACACCCAGGTTCCTAACTGATGACGAAGACTTAACAGAGTAGCCATCAAGTGTTAGACAGTATTCTAGGTTATTACGTGTGGAAGTTTTTTGTCCAATAATTAGAATCTCTGTTTTTTCAGAATTTTGTAGTAGGAAATTACTAGTCATCCAATTTTTTATATCAGCTATGCATTCCGATAATTTTGTGAATTGGTAAGTTTCGTTAGGTTTTGAAGAAATATACAGCTGAGTATCATCAGCATAACAGTGAAAGCTAATTCAATGTTTCCTAATGATATCTCCTAAAGGTAGCATGTACAGAGTGAACAGCAACGGTCCTAGTACTGAGCCTTGTGGTACGCCATACTGAACTTGTGATCGATAAGACATCTCTTCATTTACTGCTACAAACTGGTAGCGGTCAGATAAATATGATTTAAACCATGCTAGTGCAATTCCACTAATGCCAACATAGTTTTCTAGTTTATTTAAAAGAATGTTGTGGTCAATGGTGTCAAATGCAGCACTAAGATCAAGTAACACTAATAGAGAGATACAACCACGATCAGATGATAAGAGCAAATCATTTGTGACTCTAATGAGAGCAGTCTCAGTACTATGATACGGTCTAAATCCGGACTGAAAATCCTCGCAGATACCATTTCTTTCAAGAAAGGAACACAGTTGTGAGGATACTGCTTTTTCTAATATCTTTGACAGAAAAGGTAGATTTGAGATCGGCCTGTAATTGACTAACTCTGTAGGATCAAGTTGTGGTTTTTTAACAAGTGGTTTAATCATAGCCAGCTTAAAGGTTTTTGGTACGTATCCTAGAGACAAAGGCGAATTAATGATATTAAGAAGAGGATCTATGACATCTGGAAGCATCTCTTTCAGTAGCTTAGTCGGTATAGGGTCTGACATACATGTTGTCGATTTAGATGAATTAACGAGTTTGCAAAATTCTTCCTCTATATATCATAGGCTTTTTGTGGGATTGGACCCCATGCGTCCTAAACCATCATCCAAGTATGCAAATCTCCTCACCATCCTCTACCTCTCCTCATTCATCTTAGATGATTTCTCAATGGCATCTGGCATTGTTTGCCATCATTTGAAAAAATGCAATCACTTTGGTAGGTCAGTTTAACTTCAATGTACTGTAACATAATCAGATAATGTGACAATCTTCTGGGTGATATAAATATTTGTCTCTGAATTTTACTAGTATTTTGATTTAAAAAAATTAGTCTTACAGATTTTCTTTTTTTGACCTTAAGACTAGGGTTGGGTACCGACAGGGAACCGGTTCCGACGTAAACGGTAGTAACCAGACCGAATAAGAACGAAGATTTCGGTGCCTGACTTTTTTTTACTGCCCCTTGGTGTTCCGGCGTCAACTTGCGTGAACTGATAGCGAGGGGATTAATGAAAATGCCGAAGACAAAACGCTCCAAGGTTTGGCTGCATTTCACGTATAAAATTACGCATCAGAACGCCCTCTGGGTGTGCCGATTGTCTGAAGCCCATATAGAATCACGCCAATTCATTGGCTGATGGCGCGGGCACCGCCTCGACGCTCTTACGTCGTCATATTATATTGGCGCGCGCGCCATCTGCTCCTCAGATTT
Organism: Gila orcuttii; assembly: GCA_026230005.1. Lineage (NCBI taxonomy): Eukaryota > Metazoa > Chordata > Actinopteri > Cypriniformes > Leuciscidae > Gila > Gila orcuttii. The sequence goes on from JAPDVR010000003.1 coordinate 6,638,639, forward strand.
CTCTGCCAAAAAAGGAAGCTTGTCGCGAGGAGCTTGGCAGTCTCACGGACCTTTACCATGACTGTTCCCTGTTGGTGGAATGATCTGCCGAAGTCAACCAGAGCTCTGAGCAGGCCCGGAGTGGGTAATCGGGAGAATCGGGAGAATTCCCGGTGGGCCGCTTCACTTTTGGGCCGGTAGAGGATTTTTTTTTTTTTCATTTGTCACGTTAGTCTATCTTCTCTTAAATTAGGCTACACACATTCCGCATTCTGACACCGCAGCGCGCAGCCTACGCAAGGGTTGTACCATGTGACGGAGTTCTCCCCTCCCAAATAGAGTTGGTTGGGTCCATAGCACGTCTTTTCCAAAACGTTTTCTCAGGTAGGCTACTGATAGCTGGGTCGGCCCTACCGTAACGGATGGGAGGAAGAGGCCAGGAGGGGCTGAAAAAGCCAGTTTGAAAAAAAGAAAGGCATTGGAGGAGGATGCAGCCAAATGTGTCAAGCTTACAGATTTATTTTCAAGAGGACAAACACAAGTGGCAACAGGTAAATAAAGATAGGCCTAGTAATGATTAGCATTTGCAACGTAATTATTTGGCTAATACCGTTGTAGCGTTGTCAACCTATTCACAAGCAAAACATTAAATTCAATTAAAATATTAGCCTTTTTGTATCACCCAATATGGCGATTCATAGACTTTGCAAATATTATGCAAATATTGATAACAAAACTCAAGCTTGATCTGTGTGCAGTAAAATGACCTCTTAATTATTTTTTTGTAGCTTCTGAGCAGCAGATAAGCCAGTCCCCCGCTGAAAATGAGGAGGCCATGACTACAGGGACAGGTAGTGAGGATACCAGAGTAAACAATATTAATTAAAGTTATTTAATGTAAGAAAGAGCAGTATGCTTTTGTTAATTTATCAACCTATCCTTGTGGAATAGTGTGAATTATTATTTAACCTTTACATTATTTGTTGAACCATGGTATTAATAAAAACTACACAATAGTAAGAGCTGAACTGTTGCTTTTATTCATCCAATTTCCACCTCCATGGAAAAAGTGGGCCGGTCTTAGGCCTGAAACTCGCGGGCTGAAAAGTGGCCCCACTCCGGCCCTGGCTCTGAGTCCGTAGTCACTTTCAAGAAACGGCTGAAGACGCATCTTTTTCGGCAGCACTTGATCCAGTAATACTAACACTTTCTCTTCTATTCTTTTTTTGTTTATTTATAAAAAAAAGTGCTGCATTTAGATTAAACTGGGAAGGGTCATAGCACTTGCATATTGTTGTACAACTGTTAGTTTAACTGCTTCTATTGTTCTCATTTGTAAGTCGCTTTGGATAAAAGCGTCTGCTAAATGAATAAATGTAAATGTAATAACAAAGTTGGCCAAGCAATACCGTACAATGATGTCATCAGTAACTTTGCGTGTATTGATCAGTGTAACTGTCCCTCATACACCTTCCACAGCCCTCCAAATACAAAGGAGAAAAGAACAAACACAACAATAAACACTAATGATTAGCTGGCACTAACCAGCCCCAAATGAAATGTTCACAAAACAAAAGAAGAATACACAAAAATGATATTCAAATCAAATCACATTTTGTAACAAAAACAAAAGTTAGACCTACAAAATAAATGACATTACATCCAGTGCCCACCTAAACAAGCAAAAAAAAAACAAAAAAAAACAACAACGATTACAATTCACAACAATAAAAAAAAATAAAACAAACAAGCAGGGTCACAATCGCCCGCACACTCGAAGAGCAAGCCGGCCAGACAACAGCCACGCTTCACCTCTTTGCTCTCACACCTCGGCGAACAATTATCTGGACCCGAAGTATAAACACACACAAACTTTACTCAGACAGAAAGGCGACCGGAATAAGCCCAGGCAAGGCAGCAGTGCGTTACATCAAGAGATGTGCATCCCGTCCCACAATACAGTGATGAAACCCTTGATCGTGTAACTCAACCAGGAGATGTTCACGGCGCGGTACTATGCGTGGTCGCTGACCATAACATGCAGTCGGTTGTTCATCGACAAACTACACAAAGTTTCAGAATAATAAATACACATTCCATTGACGAAAATCCTCCTTAAAACAGACGTACCAACCTCATAACCCGGGGCAGCCTGCGCACAGCAGCACAAAGCAGAGACGCACTAAAATCTATCCCATTCATAAATGGCGAACTTCTGTGAAGGGGCGGTACGGATGCATCCCATGTGTCAAAAGTCCCCCCAATTTATACCACGACACCAGACCACTTATAGGTTCAAAGTTTTCACATGATACCGGCCAATGAAAAACCAGGGTACACTTCACCCTGCTACATATGCAAAGTGGCAAAATGGATCGCTGGGCCCTACCACCTTGCTGAGAACTTGCTGGGACCCGAGGGGTACATACGCCTCGAGCGGGTCAGGAGGCTTTTGCTTGCTAAGGCTTCAGCAGATGCCATTGGGGAACAGGTTTTGACCCTATAGGTGATATCTTTTCCCTTTATGGTTGTCACAGAACATCACGGGAACATATCAATACATCCACACCGAGCAAACTCAAACTAATATAAACTTTTACTTATGATTAGTTTTCACACTTTTATCATATAGTGACCACACGAATACACATAGTTTTTCTGAAACACCAGTAGCGGGTGGCACAGAATGAGTTTTTGGGGTTACCATTGTCCTGAAGAGTAGAACCTGTGGTTAAGTTGACGAATAGCCGAAGACCATTTAAACAATAATTACTATATTTTAAAAGGAATAACTGTGTATTTCTCAGCACAGTGATAGTATCTAGTAACAACGGCTATATTATCTAAGAATAAAAATAATATATATATACAGTATATGTATATGTGGGGGGTTAGTAATATATATATATATATATATATATATATATATATAGCGAAACAATCGGTAGTTTTCAAAATAAAAATAAAAATTACGCATTACCTCATGACGTCGGAAAGGTCACGCGGGACATAGACGTAAGCCGGTTCAAAAAGGTAGGGAAGCGCGAAAAACTTGATCTCATTTTCTCCTTTACTTTCAAAATCATCCCACATCATTGTTTATTATTTATTAATATATTTTTTTTGGTAAAGGGCGTTTATATTTATATTATATTCTTTGCCGCCTACGTCCCGCGTGACCTTTCCAACATCATGACATAATGTGTGCTGGAGTTTGAGATTCTACAAGATGTGCAATTGTGGATAAAAAGTATATGATTTTGATTTTGAAAAGGACCGATCGTTTCGCTAGATAAGAACCTTATTTCTCTGCTGGGATCATGTCGAGACTTTGAAGCTCCATTGAGACAGACTTTGAACCCTCATTTGAACCCTCAAACAGTTGGTCACCATTGAAGTCCATTATATGTGTTCAAAAACCTTAATTTCTTTTCGACTGAAGAAAGAAAGACATGAACATCTTGGATAACATGGGGGTGAGTAAATTATCAGTAAAAAGAATTCTGAAAGTGAACATCCTTTAACAGTTGTTTAAATATATATCTTCCATCACCTCAATCTTGTGCACAGTCTGATGTGATCTGATCCATTGTCAGAAGTTAGTCACCAAAACAATTCTGTTGAATGTGTTTTGTTGTAGGTTGGAACCAGTGTGCAGCAGCATCTAGACAACATCACCCAAAGCAGTCAGCCCTATCTTCTCGCCCAGGGATCCACACAGGGCACCGTTCACTCCTACTTCCTTGTGGTTGACAAGCATGCACTTCCATGCAAGGCATAAGGTTCAGTTGGAGCTTTTGACGAACTCTTTAAAGCCCATTACGTCTTTGGTACGTCATACAGTTCTTCCCTAGGCAGCTTTTTCACTTTTGTGCAAACAACCATCTATAACATCGACATGGGGGAAACAAAGGAGATTCCTAGAGTTGCAAAGTTGCGAGCAAGAATGGTGCGTTAGTTGAGACAAAACTATGAAGTGTTTTCTTTGCAAAACTGACCATGGAAGTCCAAACAACCTTGTTGAGCACTTTAAGGTAATTTATGGGCTATGTACAGGCAAGAATCTTTTTCTGAAGTGTGGTCAAGAAGGATGCTCACGTTCTTTTGGTAGTTTTTCTGGTTTAAGAAAGTATCTTAATAAGTGCCATGGAAGCAGTTTAGTTGATTGTGTAGAATATGATCTTTCATATCCTCAAAATACCGTCAATACAAGTAATGTTTTTCATGTTGAAGAGTCGACTGAATATTTAGAGGCTGAGTCACAGTTATCTTCGCCATACATTGTAAATAGTTGTTCAGCTGTAATTTCTGATCTAAAGGCAGCAGTATTTGGTCAAAGTAAATTGAATTCTGTAGTGATTTCCATGGAAGAGATTGTTCAAGATATCCATCAGCATGCTAAAGAGACAGTGATAAAGCACGTATTTAGTAATGAAAGAGAAACGGAAATGTGCAAGAAAGTTGAGGCATGTTTTGAGGGGTTAGAGTATCCTTTCACAATTTTAAATTCGGAATACAAGCGATCACAATTTATGACTGACAAGTGAGAAATAGTAGAACCAGTTGAATGTGTGATTGGTTCAAGATTTGACACAAGACAAAATAAAAAGACTGGAACATATGATCAGGTAGTAGTTCAAGATAAATTCATGTATATTCCAATTTTATCTGCACTGCAGTCAATATTTAAAAGTCAGTATGTTGCAGAAATGTTGCAAAGCTCAGCTACCAGCGACTCTAGACTGAGAGATATTTGTGATGGATCTTTTTTTAAAAGTCACCCCCTGTTCTCAACTGAGAAGCAAACAATACAGATCCAGATGATCTATGATGACTTTGAGGTCGCCAAACCTCTGGGTCCTAAGCAAGGTATTCATAAATTGGGTGGAGTATATTTTACTTTAAGAAACTTCTCTACAAATGGAATTATTTTTTGGCTAACACACAACTGTGCGCCTTATTTCATACTCAAGATGTTAAACGGTATGGTTTTAGTGAAATTTTTGCTCCCATTGTTCGAGACATTAAAGTGTTAGAGAGTGATGGTATTGAGATTCCATTATACAATGGTTATGTTCGTGACACTGTATTACAGGTTACTGGTGATAATTTGGGTTTGCATAGTTTGTTTGGTCTGGTGGAGTCTTTCAGTGCAAGGCACTGTTGCAGGTTTAGCGGAAAAGGAGGACTTTCAGACAGAATTCTCTGAAGATTCTTCCAATATAGTTTTGCGCACCAAAGATATACACACTGTTAAATTCGTTGGAGTATTTTCACACAACAGAGAACTTTTCAAGAACATTTCCATGCATATGAGGTGATCAGATCAAAGCAGGATTTTGTTTTTTTCATGTCGACAACCTGAATTCCCCTAGGCCTTTTGACCTACAAATGTCATATGGAGGGAATGACACAACTCTCCTTGTTGTGCCATATTGCTTTCTCTGGTAAACATTTTTATGATGTTATTCATGTTTCTGTCAGAGACAAGGCAAAGTGTTTGCAATGTAAAATCACTGACACTGAAATGCTTTTTTTTACAATAAATTGTGAGTGCTGTGATCTAGTGTTATTGTGCTTGTTTTCATTTGATTGTAGTTGATAATTCTATAATTCAGTAGCACTGCATCTTATGATTTTTATTTTTTGAAAAAAACAGAGAAATTTTAAGTATAATATTTACTTTGTGTCATTTTTTTAAAGTAAAATTGTAGTGAAATTAACTCTATACAGTGTAATCATATTATTCTTAACAGTGTGATTAAACTACAGTGTTAAATACTTTTACACATTTCATTGTCATTTTTTTCACAATATTGAGTAGAATTAACTCTAAAAACTTGTCAATGACCAAAGAGTAAATTTTACACTGATTTCGAGTGGGACCAAATGTTATCTGAAACAGAGTCAAATTCAACTCTATAGGAGTTAAATTAACACTTCTGTTTTTACTGTGATCAATAGAATAAGATGTTTATTCCTGTGTCTTCAGGGAACAGTCAGGCGTCAAAACCAATTGGTTAAGGAAGCTATATATATATATATATTATTATATTTTATATACACCTATTCATTGATTGTAAGGAAAGCTAAATCTTCCTTCCTGGGACAACTGTCTCCCGTCTCGTCTGTCTGGGAGAAAGTGTGTGAAAGAAAGAGGCATCCCAAAATATGACACCTCAAGCCTGACACCATCTGAAGATCAGAGCCTTACTGTCAGGGTTGTGTAGTAACCAGGATGTACGAGGAGACAGTGTAAATAAACTCCTGTTTCTAGTGACTCCTTAAGAACTCAAAATACACAGTACTACAAAAGGTATCAAAAACACAACGTGTCAAAGACAAGAAATGAAGGAAAACACAGGGTTTAAATAGACAGAGAACAGATTAGGGAGACAAGACACAGCTGGAACAAGTGAACTGATAATGAGTAATTAACAGGTGGAGTAACTGAACACTAACGAGGAGCGGGAAAACTAGGACACAGGACTGAACCAAAAACACTAGGAAGGGGGGAACACAGGACATACATGTAACACTTACAGGTAATGTGAAAATTGTGCCAATGGTTTTATACTGTATCGACAAAAGTTTTTAAAGAATTTTTTAATACAGTGTTTTAAATAACCTATTTGATCTTTTTCTAATATTTAATAGTTTATTAGTTAATAGTGATGAGTAAATGACTCAATACTGTTTGCTTTATTTTCAGATGGTTTACACTGAAATATAGTAAAGCTAATCTTTTCACTATCGGATTAAATTAACCTAAAATTACATCACAGATGATCATGTAATAGCCAAAAATTTATCAACAAACTAAAAAATAAACATCTTACTGAAATTTACTGAACCAATTATTAGTTTGAGCTAAATTAATATATAAAAAGCACCTTACATTGTTCAGAGAGCATGAAAAGATCTCCTTACACAGCAATGAATGACCATACCATGAATTATGAGTGTTTGACAGAGCGATCTCTATATGGGTTATGTGATTGTTGTCATATTTATTAAAAAAAAAAAAATATATATATATATATATATTGGTTATTTATATATGGGTTATTACATCCAGTTTATCATCAACACGGCGCTTGAGCGTGAATCCAGCGATATCTGCCTTTGATCCACCGCCAGAAGAGAGAAATGTCCATCTTGCCTCTCCATCACTGCACGCCTACTCTCTACTACATACAGCAGAGGCACACCTTACACAGCAAACTGGTGACTATGCCCCTCTCTCTTTCTCGCTCTCTCTCTCTCTTTCTCTCTCTCTCTCTCTCTCTTTCTCTCTCTCTCTGCTTCTCTGTGCATGTGCGAGCGTTTGTGGAGTGAGTGAGAAGAGCGTGTGGTGAGTCTGAGTCTGATTTATAACTTTTATGTTGTTTGTTTGTTTATGTTTTTTGTGTGTTATTTTGTGTATAGGAGTAGCTTTGGGAAAGTTGTGGGCTTGTTTTTTGCTGGGAGGCATGGCTGCTTCTTCAGGTGTTAGGAGTAGTGAGGGTCTAACTCGCGTCATGGAAATAAGATTTGGTGTAAATTCAGTGTAGAGGAATGAATGTGGTTTAGCGATTGGCAATGTAGTAGTTAGTTACAACGCTATTGTTTGTTTCTGCATCTAAAATTAACAACGCGATTGTTTTTATTTTTAAACGCGATTGAAAAAGCTAATGAGGTTGTTCAATCAGGAGTTGTGATTAATGATGCGCTTACGCTTGAGCCTGGTGTTCGGAAGCCCCGAGTCCTGGCTGCTAAACAACAAATGGCGACGAATGTTGTCCTCGACCATATACCAAGATAACCTTATTGGCATCGTCGTGGACGAGGTCCACGTTACATACAAATGGTAAATTAAAACTTAAAACGGTTAAACAACATAAGTAGGGCTATTTTTGCATACTCGATAGCTTAGGATAATATTGTCATTTGTCATTTGAAAATATGATATAAGATTCATGAGGAATATTGTACTCTCTATTTCGTTTCACTCAGGGGCGAGGCTTCCAAAGGAGAGTCGGCATCCGAGACAGTTTTGCTAAGCTCTGAGAGCTGCGATCTATCACCAAGGAGGGTGAGATGAATGCACTGCCTCTGTGTTGCTCCTACCTAACTTGTTGTGGAATATCTCATTTGATTCTCATTTGTTATAATCATGCTATTATAACGTCAATATTCAGTCTATGGATAATCTCTTGTTGCAAGGATTAGTTACTGTCCCTGTAATGAAACAGAATTGTGTGATTACCTGGATTTAGTGCATTAATATTCATAGTGTTGTTCATTAAGTTCTCCCTGCCATAGCTTATAACACAAACACTTGTCATTGTTTGTTACGTTATACAATTGGGCAAGTGTTTATCTTGTAATTTTTTCATACTCCCAGGTACACCTGTGTTGGCGCTGACAGCCTCAGCTGAGATCAAGTCCAGAAACAGAGTCATCAGATTACTCCATATGGACAATGCCGTTCAAATCATCGCTAGTCCCAACAAGACAAACATCCGTCTTGGATTGTGCAAGGTGCACAGCCATCACATGAACTGCCTAGACTGGATAGTTCAACATGTAAAAAACAATGGCTCAACCATGCAACCTGTATTAATTTACTTTCAAACGCTTAAATTAGTGGGTATAGTTTTCTCATACTAAAGGCAGAACTGCAAGGACATGCCTGGGTAGGCTGTGATCCGGACTGTAGAAGTGACAACCTCCTCATTGGCATGTCCCACAGCCAAACTCTCCGCCAAAACAAGGAGAGAGTGTTGGCTTCATTGAGGGGGGAAGGGAAGTGCCGTGTAGTTGTTGCAACTACAGATTTGGGGATGGGGTTGAATGTCCCTAATGTTTCACATATGGTAATGTACGGGGCTCCAGGGGACCTAGAGGCAATTTTACAACAGGTTGGCAGGGCTGGAAGGCATGGTCAGCCATCACATGCCATCCTCGCCAACACCGGACAGTATTACAAGGTGGATGAAGAGGTAAAACAACTGCTGGCTCTTGGAAAAAACACATGTTTTAGAAAATCTCTCTATGCACATTTGGAAGCAGAACCAAGCCATGTAGAGCCACGCCATCTCTGTTGTACATACTGTCAGACTGTTTGCTCTTGCTCATCTGGCACATGTACAGAACCCACGCCAAATTATGAACTGATTGAAGATGAACCAATTAATCTGAGATGTAGGCATGTGGATGCAAATGACAAATCTTTGATTGCAGATTTGCTGAATGACTACAGTGGTAGTTTAATCAATTCCTCTAATCGACTATACACCAGTTTGCACTGGATTCAGTCAGCAACTGGTGGATGCAGTGTTGGACCATTGTCAATACAGATTTGACCTGTCATACATTACTGCTAACCTTCCTGTGTTTAGATTGGACCATGCGAAGGAGATTTTAATTATCAATACTGATGTTTTTGGGGATATTGATGTGGATCTGCAATATGATTCGGGGGGGTATTTAACTGACCCAGATCTCTATTACAGAAACTACTTTGACGATGATGATGATGCTGTTGTCGAAGATGCACTCAGGAGTCATGTCAGAAGCTCAGAGTCCGAACAGTAAATTCAGTGACTCTTGTGATGAACAGAACACTTGGAGCCGCTTGTGTCCTCGTGCAGGAACATGGTTGGTGTGTCAGTTGTACATGTTGTAAATGTTTGTTTGGTTGTAATTTGTGCTGTTCTAAAAAACTGTACATGTCCTGAAAAAAAAATGTGCAAACACATACTTGGAAGACCATAATTATGATATAAAATAAACAATAAGATATAATCTGAAAAAGTTGTGTTTACTATACATCTGCAAATGGAGTAAGAATATTCATTTCAAATTCTTTAACCAATAAATTATTATCTTTATATACAGGGACACTTAGTGTAAAGACGTTATTTAAACATTTACTCCTTGTCTGTACAAAACATGAACTATTTAAACAACATGTACACCAACATTACAAGTAGGCATTCGGCATGGAAACGCTGTTCTGCTGTTATGTGTGATTCTGGTGTGTGAGCATCGTGTCTTTGATTTGCAGGCATTTGGTCAGTCTTTCCTACAGCCGGATATTCACATCTTCAAGCAGGGCCGGAGTGGGGCCACTTTTCAGCCCGGGAGTTTCAGGCCTAAGACCGGCCCACTTTGTCCATGGTGGTGGAAATTGGATGAATAAAAGCAACAGTTCAGCTCTTACTATTGTGCAGTTTTTTTTAATACCATGGTTCAACAAATAATGTAAAGGTTAAATAATAATTACTAACTTAAGCTGAGAAGTTAACAAAAAATATTCCACAAGGATAGGTTGATAAATTAACAAAAGCACACTGCTCTTTCTTACATTAAATAACTTTAATTCATATTGTTTACTCTGGTATCCTCTAAATGTCAGAGAAAAGAACAGAATCAGAGTTTTTTTTTTTTTAAAAGAAAATTGTACTTTGCATATTATACTGTAAAAATACATAATTATAGTTGATTTTATAGTGCATCTTAACTAGAGATGAAATGGCATGAAAATTTCATTTCATGATAATAGTGACCAAAATGATCACGGTTATAACAGAATCGAAGTTCTCTTACGAGAGGTTCTCTCGTATTGCTTAAGTTTAGCTTACGCTACGGGAAAGATTCATCTTCTCGAGATACTGAAGCCAAAAAATTATCCTTAATTTTTGTATACCTTGTCAACGCAGTGCAGCAGCTAGCAGACCTAGAGCAGGCTATCTTGCGTGCTCATTGGCTGCTCTGCAGGCAACTGCTGCAGCCTACCAGTGAGCAGGGCGTGACATCACACCCAATGAAGGGCGCCCGCGCCTTCATGGCGTCACAGCCCGCCAGAATGGGCGTGGCTTCAGCCTATAAAGGAATGGGCTGTAGGCTGCTTCCCTGATTTTTGTCTCTTCAGTGAGCTCTTCGCATCGCTGGATCTGAGAGAAGCCATCGCCGCCGTCGAACAGCGAACAGCCAGCTTAGGACTGCGCTGAGGAAGCCGGCCGTCTTCGCCACCTTCAGCCATCCGTGCGAGCTACGCTATCCGGCGACGTATCCTTTTGCCTTGCATTAGATTGATTTTCGCATCTCTAAAAGAGCAGCGAGCGTCTTTTTAAAGATGCCTCGCACTTCCTGCGGCTCGTGCAGAGCCCCGCTCAGCGCCGGAGACCGCCATCTGATCTGCGCTCTCTGCCTGGGCCTGGAACATGCCGAGCTCGCCCTCGCTTCCGGGGGTTGCGAGCTCTGTGAGGAACTTACGTTGGCGACCCTGCGGGCTCGCCTCGAAGCTCTCAGATCTACAGCAGTCACTCCGCCCTCTGTGGGACCGCGCAAGAAGAAGCGCCGTTCCCTGAGACAGCCGGAACCTGTGGCCACAGCGACGCGCTCGCCGGAGAACCTCCCTCGAGCCTCGCTCTCGCCTTCCCCGCCTCCCCTCCCCGACGCGCAGTTGCCGCTCACGAGCCTCACTGCCGTCGCTTCAGAGGATGAGGCCGAGGGACACACCACGAGGGACTGCTGCTCTATCCTGGCATCTGACAGCGAGGAATGGTCGCTTCATTCCGACGCCTCGTCAATCCAGGAATCCACCCGTACCCGCGCTGGAGCTGACGCTGAGCTAATGCGTTTGCTAACCCAGGCCGTGGACCGCCTCGGGCTCGAGTGGTCGCCGCCTGAGGAACCCGCACTGAACAGGCTCGACGGCTGCTTCCTTCAAAGCCGCCGCCGCGCAGCTTCAGCAACGAGGCCTGCTCCATTCCTGCCGGAACTTCACGCGGAGTTGACTAAGTCGTGGAATTCTCCTTTTTCGTCGCGACTACAGTCACCAGCCTCCGCGTCGCTCTCCCGAGTGGACGGCGCCGCCGAGAAAGGGTACACGGTTATTCCACCGGTGGAAGAAACGGTTGCAGCGCACCTTTGCCCGCCCTCCGCGAGATGGCGGTCACGGTCAGCGCTCCCGTCTAAAGCCTGTAGAGCCACGTCCGCCTTGGTCGGCCGCGCTTATGCTGCCTCCGGCCAGGCCGCGTCTGCTTTACATTCCATGGCTGTGCTTCAGATCCTGCAAGCCGACCTCCTCCGTGAATGGGACGAGAAGGGCCGGGATCCAGCTGCTGTTACAGATTTGAGAAGCGCAACGGATCTTTCTCTCCGCGCTACCAAAGCAGCAGCCCAGGCTATCGGACGAGCTATGGCCGCGTTAACCGTTACGGAGAGGCACCTTTGGTTAACGCTCGCGGATATGAGGGAGTCTGAGCGAGCCACATTTCTCAACGCGCCGCTTACCCCCTCTGGTCTCTTCGGCCCAGCGGTTAACGGGATCGTTGATCGTTTTTCTGAGGTACAGAAGACCACGCAGGCCATGAACCTCTTCCTGCCGCGACGCTCGAGTTCCGCCACAGGCCGCTCTCGCGAGAGACAAAGCCAGCCTCCTGTGCGAACCAGCACCCAGCGTCCAGCACAGCCCCAGCCTCAGCCTTCGCAGCGACGTCAGGGCGGCCGCCCTAGGTCGTGCTCAGACAGCCGTCATAGACCGCCGCCTCCCAGAGGGCCTCGGCAGAGAATCACGCTGAAGTCTGAGCACGCGCAGCCCTCCTAACAGTAAGAGGGAAAAGACGCGCGTGTCCCGCTGCGGCCGGACCGCCGTCAAAATTTATTTCCCTGTCAGTCCCCTTCAAACAGGCTACTGCAGCGGTCCATTTAGCAGCCAACGAGCCGGTTTATTCACCCTCTCGCCTGCACACAAACGCCGTTTTCACGGCGACCCAGAGAAATCTCAAAAAGAGTGTAATGTCTGGTCCGGCTCATGCCGTCAATGTTTTAAGTGTAGTGAAAGTGCCCACGTCCCAGTGCTCACCCCTACACATAAGCACTCAAAATCCTGTGTCACTCACAGAGCACACTCTCATAAAGCGCAGAAAAGCCGCTCGAGTGTTGCATGTAAGAAATGTGTCCACAAGTCTGTGCCCACTATCTGCCCGCTCTGTTACACGGTCAAACAAACAGGTTATAAACGTAAGTCTCGTGCCCGCCGGAGAGCGCTCACGCTTACTAACACAAACCTTTCCCCGGGCCCCGCCCGCGCGCTTAAGCATTATCACGAAACGCAGAGCGTTAATAAAACGCTCCCCGTCTATTATGACCGGGGCGTTAGATACAGTTGTAAGTCTCGTGCCCGCGCCCACGCGCTCACGCTTACAGAGAGCTCTGTCACCCAGAGCACGGCTCGCGCATCAAAATGTGGTAAAAGTGTGTTCCCCATCCCCTATGATCGGGACATCTCACATAAATCAGCCGGTTTCGGCTGTCAGCGAGCCGCCATTGCCCAGAATCGAGAGCGCGCGCGCCGCGCTCTCGGCTCCGGTTCAGTTTCACAAGCCAGCAAATGGCGGTCTGAACACGGAGGCCATTCGCCCCCTAGCGGCTCGCATAGCCGCGTGGGAAAAAATCCCAGGGATTTCAGAATGGGTGCTGAGCACAATAAAGCAGGGCTATACACTACAATTCATTCGCCGTCCCCCGCGCTTTCGAGCCCGGACGGCGACAATAGTGAATGCGGAAGTAGCACACCTACTTCACGCAGAAATAGCAAAGCTGCTGTGCAAAGGGGCTATAGAAATGGTACCGCCTTCTCTAAGCGAGTCAGGCTTTTACAGACGTTATTTTCTCGTGCCCAAGAAGGACAGAGCCTTCAGACCCATCCTAGATCTGAGACATTTGAACAAAGTGCTTGCGAAAAGACCGTTCAAAATGCTTACGACCAAGAAAATCCTCGCGCACGTTCGCCCGAGGAACTGGTTTATCTCTCTAGATCTGAAGGATGCATATTTTCAGATTCAGATAGTACCCCGTCACAGGCAATTTTTGAGATTCGCCTTCGACGGTCAGGTATATCAATACACCGTCCTGCCGTTCGGCCTGTCCCTGGCACCCCGTACATTTACAAAGTGCATGGACGCGGCGCTCGCCCCCCTGAGAAGTCAGGGGCTGCGTATAATGAACTATCTGGACGATTGGCTGATATTGGCACAATCAGAGACAGAACTTCTATCTCACAGAACAGTGCTACTCAGTCATCTGGAAAGCTTGGGTCTCACGGTCAACTGGACCAAGAGCTCACTACTGCCCAGCCAGTCAATTTCCTTCTTAGGAATAGAACTGGACTCGGTAACCATGACGGCTCGTTTGTCGACACAGCGCGCGCGCCGTGTTCGCCACTTAGCCGCTTCTTTCCAGAAGGGCAGCTTCCTCCCTTTGAAAAATTTTCAGAGGATGTTGGGCTGTATGGCATCAGCTGCAGCGGTGCTCCAGCTGGGCCTACTGCGCATGCGCCCACTCCAACGCTGGCTGAATGCTCGCGTGCCCCCCCGAGCCTGGGTATCTGGCGGTCGGAAAATCAGAGTGACTCAGACCTGCATAGCAGCTCTGCAGCCCTGGTTAGTGGCCAGCTGGTTCCAGCAGGGAGTAACGATGGGAACCGTCTCTTACCGGAAAGTCATCTCAACAGATGCGTCCAACTCAGGTTGGGGAGCGCTATTCGAGGGCAGACCGGCATTTGGCCAGTGGTCAGACCGGGAGAAGGAGTTTCACATAAACTGTCTGGAAATGATGGCGGTCGAGAACGCACTGCAGTGCTTCCTCCCGTTCATACAGGGCCAGCATGTTCTTGTCCGTTCGGACAACACATCTGTGGTTTCCTATATAAACCGTCAGGGCGGTGTCAGATCCAGAAAACTCTGCAATCTGACGGAACGCCTCCTTATTTGGTCTCAGACACACCTGCGCTCGCTGAGGGCGACGCATGTGCCTGGCCATCTGAACGACGGCCCAGACAGACTCTCCAGAGACAATGTTCCCCCAGGGGAGTGGTCCTTACACCCCCAAACGGTCCAGAAACTGTGGCGCCTATTCGGCAGAGCGGAAGTCGACCTATTTGCGTCAAAAGACAACGCTCAATGCCCGATGTTCTTCTCGAAGGACGAGGACGCGCTGGCCCAAGTTTGGCCCAGCCTCCCGCTATATGCTTTCCCTCCGGTCTCTCTGTTACCACAGGTGATCAAGAGAATCAGGGAAACGCGCCACTCGGTGCTCCTCATAGCCCCGCGTTGGGAGAATCATATTTGGTTCCCGGAACTAGCACAGCTGTCGCTTACAGCTCCGTGGCCGATCCCGGTGAGGGCAGATCTCCTCTTTCAAGCTCGCGGCACGATCTGGCATCCCCATCCAGAGCGCTGGTCGCTGCATGCATGGCTGATCAACGGGTACTCGTTACCCTGCCAGAAGGAGTGATGAACACGATCACACAGTCTAGAGCCCCTTCCACGAGAAGGCTCTACGCGTCTAAATGGTCGGTGTTCTCTGGCTGGTGCACCGACAGAGGTCTGGACCCGCGGACATGCGGGGTGGCGCATCTGCTCACTTTCCTACAAGAGCTGTTGGATAAGGGAAGGTCCCCTTCCACGCTCAAAGTGTACGTGGCGGCCGTAGCAGCGTTTGCAGAACCAACGCACGGCCAGCCGCTGGGGAAACATGAGTTGGTCATCCGCTTCCTTAGAGGAGCTTAATTCATACTTATTGTTCTAACAATCACATATTTACAGGCCCCACATCCTACTGCCATCTCAACACAGCGGTTCTCATTCTGTGGCTTTATTCTGATGAATCAGCTGACCAGCGTTCCCACCTTCACCTGCCTCTGCTGTCCATCATGTCCCTCATTGCTGCAGTCAGACTGGAATCTGATCACGGATGGGAAAGGGACCTCGAGGCTATCTTTTCCTGAGTGCACCGTCTCCCTCATCACCTCATACAGATAGCCTGAACAGAACCTGTGAGACTCGTCTCAACAGCAAACACTCCCGTGAGAGAAGCATAGTAGAGCGAGCCTTTGACAAGCTGAAAACAAGCAGGTGCTCTATTTTCTTCATGGCCAGAGGTGAGCCATGCCTTTGTGCCTGAGGTTGTTGCTTGCTGCGCTGTGCTTCACAATCTGAGGCAATAAGGGCCGGTGGAGTGATGGAGGGTCTCATCCATGGCACCATTTCCAGGATTCAGCTCTGGGCTCCTCATCCTCAGTGATGATGATATACCAGTCTGCACACATTTCAGAATCCTACAAAAATGCACAAAACATAATAAAAAACAGACATGTTAACAGCAGAATGTCATTTGATTTCTGTATACAAGCAACAAAATTATCTTACTTTTTATTTTTATTTCAGGTTTTCCTTTTTTCCCCACAAATGCCGCTGTCACCCTGCCTTGCATCCTCTGCTCCACCACAAAAGTAGTGATGGGTCGTTCGCGCTCTTGTAGGTGAACGACGGGAGCTGGCTTGCATATCTGAAGAGCCGACAAAAATATAATACAAAAATATAGCCTATAGAAATTAAATAATTATATAATAATGAAATAATGAATACATTTTATTTTATTTTTAATTATTGACTAATTCAAAGAACAAAAAAATTATTATATAGGCCTAAAGGCGCACACATTCGTTTCGACTGTATGATCAGCCTCACATTCTGTCAATCATAGGGGTAGACTGGGTACAGTTGAGACACTTTTTGCGTTTTGATTTTTCACACAAAAATAGATACTGAAAAGAAGTGAATTTCCACATGACATTTCATTAGCTTGTAGACTAACATATTATGAATCAATATTACCCATATGTAGTTTATATTTTCCACAATTAGCTCATAAAAATAAGGTGCTTTTTGTCTCAACTGTACCCATATGTGGTATAGTTGAGACACCCATTTTTAATGAAGTAAAGGTAACTAACCGTTCATTGCAAATATAATAAATAAAGAAAATAACATTTGGGCAACATGTTTGTTTATTCATCCATTTAAATTAATTCATTTTATTTAAATTAGCACTGGTTAAAATGTATAAAACAGGAACAAGATATTTCATGAACAGATATTGCAACAGTACAAATGGAAACATTCCAATAACAACACTAACAATAACAATGTCAAAAGTAACAGTAAACAACCAACAAAGGAAAAAATTGATTCAGGTGTCATTTTCACAATGATGGCATGTGTAGCTGTGTCCGCCAAGGGTACACTCTACGTGTGACAACATGCTACACCTCGAGCAGGACACCCATTTCTCTTCCGACCGTGAACTTGAGAACCATTCGTCACACACCAGGCATTTTGTGTCTTCTGTTTTTCTTTCTTCTTTTTCCTCCCTTTTTCTCTGTCATGATCTTCCTCTTCACCTTCATGGAGGATCTTTTTTTCTCCTCTTCAAGGGTCTCCTTTACAGGGGTATCAGTGAGAATTTCAGTGGTCCTTTTCCTCCGACGTTGGCTTTTCTGGGGCCAGCTTTTGGATGAGGCCTGATTAGTTCAGGACTAAACTTTGGAACATGCTGGACCTGGCTTTTCTGGGGCCAGCTTTTGGATGAGGCCTGATTAGTTCAGGACTAAACTTTGGAACATGCTGGACCTGGTGAACATAAACACACACACACACACACACATAGGTATGAATATTTCATTTTCAGAATTGTATGTATAATACATTGCTTGAAATTAAATCAATTTCTCTTACTTCCGTGATGATTTCCTCCTCTTGTAATGAAAGAGGAAATAAAGTCAGGGTTATTTCATGAAGACCCTCAGAATTTATAGTCATTGTTGGCCCTGTAAGAGCAACAAGAGCATCATCGGCAGACGGCCCAGGTGGTGTGATGGTGGCGTCAACAAATATAACGTTGTAAAATATATAACGCTACAGGTGGTCCAACGGTTCAGGTTTTTAAAAATCGGTCTTGCCTCAGACTACTGCCTCTTTTCCTTTGGGTTCTCTGAAATCGGAAAAAGAAAGCATGATGTTACTCAAGAACGAGTCAATTCAGTTGTCATACATACAGTCACATTGAAGAATGTTAATATACTAAACACAATACGATCCACTTCTTTTTTTTTTAAGTTGCTGAACACAAAATATTCTAACTACGATTATAGTATCGTTAAATTCTGTTTATTTAATTTATTTTTCTAAAATCTATTAATGCTTCAATATCAAAAGAAAGAACTATGGCAGGGGTGTCTGATGTTCCCTTTCGTGGTCACTACGAGTTCCGTCGTGACGACGAAATGGGGGTTTCGCTTAGAAAGCCTATCAACTTCGAGTATTACAAAACGAGCCAATGGCAAAGAAATGCCTTGGGTCTGCGGAATTTGCATAGCGTAACTCCACCTTACCTCGTGGGTATAAAAGGAGGACGCTGGCAACATGCAGATATGTTTTCGCTTCGGAGCCAAGTTAATTCTTCACTCCACAAGCCATCTCTGAACTGTCAGCTTCTTACAGACGAGCAAGATTCTCTGGTGTTGGTGTGACGGCGATCTCCCGGCGAGTGCGCGCTTCCTGCTTATCTGTGCAGTGGTTTGCCAGTGAGTGTGTTTCTCCCCGGGCGCTTCAACACTCTCAGAGTTTCTTTCTCTCACAAAAGAGCTCGCACGCGGCACGTCTTTTTAAAGACGGCTCGCCCGTGCAGTTCTGGTCGCGGTTGACTCATTTACGATTTTGATGGGCACATTCTCTGCTCTGCGTGCTTGGGCTTGATCACGCTAGAGCAGGGTTTGTGGATGACTCACGTTCTCCCCGGCGGGAACGTGACCATTGCATCATTACGGTCGAGACTCGATGATCTCGTTAGAGAGAGAGTCCCCTCATCCACACCCCGATCTAACACTCTCCACGTGAGGTGCTACTTCGGCTGGTGGCCAGGGTGACCTGAGGGTGTTGGTGTGGAACAAAGGCGCCGACTATCCGTCCGTGCCCCACGCCCCCCTCTTTATTGACGCAACCCGTGAACGTTCACCGGATGCCCGCGGGCCCGTCTTCGGACCTCCCGCGGGTTTTCCCATGACGTTCCAGAATCGGATCTGTTGTCCATCGCAGCATCACAGGGCGGGCAAGAATCTTCAGGAAGTGAAGATTTGACAGTGCTGCCACTTTCGGGTGTGCATATGCCATTTGTCAAGTCAGATCCTGAGATGACGGCCATGCTTTCCCGGGTCGATTGGTTTTTGGGGTGGCCGCGGACCCTCGTCGCCGTCTAACCCCAATACCTTTCTTCTCGGATGTGCATCAGGAGATCTCAAAATCCTCGAAGACCCCAGGTCTTCCAGCGATCCCTCGTTGATCTCCTCCGCCCTTCCTTCCCTCTGGGGCCGCTGCCCATGGGTACACTGGGGTCCCCCCGGTTGAACGCTCTGTTGCGATGCTAATGTGTCCTCAGAGTGCTTCTTCTCGGCGCGATCCTAAGCACCCGTCCAAAGCCTGTAGTTTTTCGTCTACATTTGTGGCGAAATCCTATAGCGCCCAGGACAGGTAACCGCCTCACTGCATGCCACGGCCATTCTGCTGGTCTACCTGGCCCAGGTGTTCATGGACATGCAGGAGGGTAGGACTGACCCGGGGCTCTTCATTGAGCTGCGCGCCGCCACTGACCTTGCTCCCCGAGCGACGAAAGTGGCCGCACGCTCCCTGGGTCAGGTGATGTCCACCATTCAAGCCTGTGGCAGGATGTCCGGCGGACCCGTCTGCCCGACACCCTCATATCCCAGGTCGGCCCTTCGGCGGTGCCGTTGAGGGCTGTACAACAGTTCTCAACCGCCCATGCGCAGACTGTGGCATTCTGCCCCGACGGCCCCGCCGTCCGCTCAGATCCCTCAGTCTGCCCATCCGCCGAAGGCGCCCTCCCGTGGCTCCCACTCTGCCCGTTCACCCGGGCGGGCTCTGGAGGCTGCGGGGGGACGCCACAGCCCTCTCCTGCCCCGCCCCCTGCTAAACGCCGGGCTAAGCGGCGCTACTGAGATGGGCTGCTCAGGGATGATGGTCACTTCTCAGGAGATGGTAGCAGGACCACTCCTTCCCTCGGTGGAGGGCCGTGGGAGAATCCCTCGTTTTCCACTCTCTACTGCTCACCCCCGGGTGGGCAGCAGCCTAATGTGGTTAAAGAAGTGACACGTTCATCCCTGAGCACCCAGAGTTCTCGGATGACACGGTGCGCCGCCTCCGAGCCGTGCACCCCTCGTCCTCCTCTGTCCCAGAGCCGGATGACAGCATGCGCCGTCCCTGGACCGTGCAGCTCTCATCCCCCTCTGTCGCCAGCCCCCTGGCAGAGCAGACCCCCGTGGAACGTTCGTCCTTCCCTGGTCTCCTCTGTCAGGTCGCGGTCAATGACTACGCCCCGACATTGGGCCGCTATGCCGTCCACGTCCGGGAAAGTCATCCCGCCTCGCTGCCCCACCGACAGGAAGTCTGTGTTTCGCATGACCCCGCTGGTACAGTTTCTGGGAGCTTGGCTAGACCTTCCCAACCTGTCCCGCGCTGACGATCAGGCTCGGCTACGCGATTCAGTTCGCGCGGTCTCCTCCCCGCTTCAGGGGAGTCCGCTCCACTATGGTCGGTGGCAATGCCCCTATCATGAGAGCGGAGGTTGCCACCCTGCTGGCGAAGGGTGCGATCGAGACTGTCCCTCCAGCCGAAATGAGGTCCGGCTTCTACAGCCCGTACTTCATTGTCCCGAAGAAAACCGGTGGGTTACGGCCAATCCTGGATCTGCGCGTGCTGAACCGCTCCCTTCACAGGCTGCCGTTCAAGATGCTCACTGCCAAGCGCATTTTCGAATGTGTACGGCCCCAGGATTGGTTTGCAGCGATCGACCTGAAGGACGCCTACTTTCATGTCTCCATTCTTCCTCGACACAGACCGTTCCTACGGTTTGCTTTCGAGGGGCAGGCGTATCAGTACGCAGTTCTCCCATTCGGGTTAGCCCTGTCTCCTCGGGTCTTCACGAAGGTCGTCGAGGCAGCCCTTGTTCCCCTCCGGGAACACGGGGTTCGCATCCTGAACTATCTCGACGACTGGCTGATTCTAGCTCACTCTCGAGATCAGGTTTGCGAACACAGGGATCTAGTGCTCCAGCACCTAGCCCGTCTGGGCCTTCGGGTCAACTGGGAGAAGAGCAAACTTTGCCCCGTGCAGAGGATCTCTTTTCTCGGTATGGAAATCGATCGGTCGCCATGTCCGCGCAGCTTACGAGCGAGCGCGCGCAGTCTCTGCTGGCTTGCCTGAGACAGTTCGAGGGCAAGAGTGCGGTTCCACTGAAACTTTTCAGAGGCTCCTGGGGCATATGGCATCTGCAGCCGCGGTAACGCCGCTCGGATTGCTTCATATGAGACCGCTTCAGCTTTGGCTTCGCGACCGAGTCCCGAGGTGGGCATGGCATCACGGCACCTTCCGAGTACTAGTTACTCCGACCTGCCGTCAGACCTTCACCCCGTGGAAGAACCTCAGTTTCTACGGGCCGGAGTGCCCCTGGAACGAGCTTCGCGGCATGTTGTTGTAACGACAGATGCCTCCTCCACGGGCTGGGGCGCCATGTGCAATGGACGTGCTGCCGCGGGCTCCTGGACAGGACCCCAGCGCCTATGGCACATCAATTGCCTCGAGTTGCTGGCTGTACGTCTTGCCCTGAGCCGCCTTCGGGACCGGGACCGCAGACCATGCGCAAGGTCACGGAGGACGAGGAGCAGGTCCTTTTGGTTGCGCCCTACTGGCCCACCAAGACCTGGTTCTCCGAACTGGTTCTCCTCGCGACAGCTCCTCCCTGGCCCATACCTCTGAGGAAGGACCTCCTTTCTCAGGGACGGGGCACCCTATGGAACCCTCGTCCCGATCTTTGGAACCTCCACGTGTGGCTCCTGGACGGGTCGAGGCAGGTTTGAGTACCCTACCACCACCGGTGGTGGCTACCATCACTTCCGCTAGAGCATCGTCCACGAGACATGTCTATGCGTTGAAGTGGAACCTCTTCGTCAACTGGTGCTCTTCTCACCGAGAAGACCCCCGGAGGTGTTCGATCAGTGTCGTGCTTTCCTTCCTACAAGAGGGGTTGGAGCGAAGGCTGTCTCCCTCCACCCTGAAAGTCTATGTCGCCGCCATTGCTGCACAGCATGACTTTATTGAAGGTAAGTCTTTGGGAAGGCACGACCTGATCGTCAGGTTCCTGAGAGGGGCAAGGAGACTGAATCCTCCTCGCCCTCCTCTCGTTCCCTCTTGGGACCTCTCAGTGGTGTTAACTGCCCTGCAGAGTGCTCCCTTTGAGCCTCTGCAATCAGTGGAGCTTAAGTTCCTGTCAATGAAGACAGCGCTCCTGGTTGCACTGGCCTCCATCAGGAGGGTAGGGGACCTGCACGCATTCTCCGTTGACGAAGCGTGCCTGGAATTCGGGCCGGCTTACTCTCACGTGATCCTGAGACCCCGGCCTGGATATGTGCCCAAGGTTCCTACCACTCCCTTCCGGGACCAGGTGGTGAACCTGCAAGCGCTGCCCCAGGAGGAGGCAGACCCAGCCTTGGCACTGCTCTGTCCAGTACGCGCCCTCCGCGCCTATATAGACAGGACGCAGTGTTTCAGGACCTCAGACCAGCTCTTTGTCTGTTATGGTGGGAAGCTGAAGGGAAAGGCTCTCTCCAAGCAAAGGCTGTCTCACTGGATAGTGGACGCCATTGCTTTGGCTTACCAGCAGCAAGGTCGACCGTGCCCCCTTGGTGTGACTGCCCACTTCACCCGGAGTGTGGCGGCCTCTTGGGCTCTAGCGCATGGCGCCTCGCTGACAGACATCGGCAGAGCTGCAGGCTGGGCGACACCGAACACATTCGCCAGATTCTACAATCTCCGAGTGGAGCCTGTGTCCTCTCATGTACTCGCTTCAACCAGCTAGTACTGGACCCGCTCAGGTGTCTTCGCTTGCTCGCCATTCCACTCCTCGGACTGGATACGTGCGATATTCTCCTCAGGTGAGCTTCCCCGAAAGCCCTGAGTTCCTCCAGCACTGCTGACGTCGGCGCCAGTGTCTATTGCCTGCGCGTCGGCTAGGTGCCTCCCGTGTGCATGGTCCCTCCTCTGAGCGACCCCCACATGTGTATTTCCACTGTAAGCCTCTCTCGAGCATGTGTTTTTCCCTTGGCAAGCCACCTTGCCATCCCTGGGGTTGAAATATTCCACCTGCGGCTGGACACCCCAGTGTTCTCCATATGCATCCTTCGGGTCATATGTGTATTCTCTAAGTCCCCCCTCTGGGTTGGCAATAATTGCATATTTCCTCTAAAATTGTGGGATATGCTCCCCAGTGTACCTTGGTATTCCTGTGCTAAATAGGAGTCCTTTGTCCGTGCCAGTTTCACGACAGGGATCTCAGATTTACGCAGGGCACTGGAAGACAGCCGAGAAGGTGGCCTGATTAGACTGGTATCCCCATTTCGTCGTCACGACGGAACTCGTAGTGACTACGAAAGGGAACGTCTCGGTTACGTATGTAACCCTCGTTCCCTGAGTAGGGAACGGAGACGTTCCGTCTTCCTGCCACCTTCCGCTGTATCGCGGGGATCGCCTGAGCTCAGTCTTGGCTCCTCAGCGAAGAAACATATCTGCATGTTGCCAGCGTCCTCCTTTTATACCCACGAGGTAAAGCGGGGTTACGCTATGCAAATTCCGCAGACCCAAGGCATTTCTTTGCCATTGGCTCGTTTTGTAATACTCGAAGTTGATAGGCTTTCTAAGCGAAACCCCCATTTCGTCGTCATGTTATCTCCAGCCCTAATTAAACACACCTGAGGCAGTTAATCAAGGTCATTAGGATCAATGAACACTTCCAGGTGCTGGAGCTAAACTCTTCATGAAGAGGAACAAACAATGAAAAATTCTTTAAAGGGATATTTCATCCCGTAATGAAAATTCTGTCATCATTTACTCACCCTCAAGTTTCTACAATCCTGTATGAGTTTCTTTCTTCTGTTGAACACAAAATAAGATATTTTAAAGAATGTTGGTAACCAGAAAGCTGACAGTGGCCATTGATTTCCATAGTAGGACAAAAATACCATGGAAGTCAATGGCTACCATCAACCATCACGCCTGGTTACCAACATCCTTCACTCTATCTTTTGTGTCCAGCAGAAGAAAGACATTCATACAGGTTTGGAACAACTTGAGGGTAAATAAATGATGACATAATTTTCATTTCAGGCTGAACTATCCCTTTAAAGCTGCAGATTCACCTTATGTAGACCTTAATGTCTTTAAATATCACAAAATAGCCTTGTCAGTCACTTTCTTAATAAACACAAGATGTTTTTTGTTATTGTGTTTCAGTGGAAACAAGCTAAACTGAATAGAAATCAGTTACATTTCTCAAATTGAATACAGATTTAGGAATATGGATGGTTACCTGATTGAGCAGTGATAAGGCTCAGGATATCATCAAGTCCCAGGTCAGGTGATTATGCTGTCGACAGCAACTCAGTGTATAATCAATGTCAGCATTATCAGGAGGGTGCTTCTCATTTTTCATTTATCTGCCTTCACTCCTACTGAAGGAGCAATGTGCTCTGCATGCAAGCACTGACGGATGAAGACATGGGCTATGTTTGCAGTGTAACATTCTTGCTCATGTTCATGTCTCCTGCACTTCAAGAAATCTGTTAAATGACGTAAGAACTTTATTCAGGAAATTCCTAATAATCTTTACTAAAGCAAGATACATCTTTTAAGAATGTAGAAAAATAGATGCTTTATTCAAACAGTTTAATAATTTTTTAATGTATCTAATTACAGTGAGCAACAACGCAAATAAGCACACAAAACAAAGGAACAGAGAAATAAGGTAGATGCACCATTGTTTGAAACTGTGCTAGAGAAGTCATGTAAGTATGTCAGGTGCTTCAACAAACAAGAGGTCTGTATAGGATGCACCTATGTTTTCTCTCTAATGAGGCACATGCAAAACCAAAATGGGCATTTACCAATCAGTGGCCAATTTCAAACTACAATAAATGTTTTTCAACCATTTTTCAACAGACTTGCTAAAATCATGAAGGCCCACCCCTAAACCAAGCCCCCAGTGGATTAGAGCAAATCGGGTAAAGCGGTTGAAAATGCCCATTGTGGTTTGAAAACGCCCCACTGATTGAGAAACACCCACTAGTGTTCTGCAGAGATACATGCCTGAATAATCTTGCTCATCAACTACAAATCACTGTTAGTTCAATGTCACTGTCTCCACCCATGTGTGCTGTTGGCTTTCATCAAAATTTCAATGCTGATCCAACGCACTTTAAACATTGAAATGTCAATCTCAACCAAAATTATGGTTTGGATCAGAAATCAACATTGTATCAATGTCACCATGCTATCTGGGTATAGCAGCGTCACAGCCGAACCACGGCCAGCTTCTTCTAGAGGATGCGCATCACTGCTTCAGCGCTCGTGTGTGGCCTTTCACACGGGCCAGCCTGTGATCTCAGTGCCGGCGTGTTCTGAGCGCTTATTTCATGTCAACAGGATTAGATCCCGGCTTTATAAGCGGAGGTGATACGGGAAGTCTTTTAGTGCAGCGCGATAGTGTACTTTTTGAGAGATATAATTTTTCTCATTTATTTTATTTATTTATTTATTCATATTTTTTGAACATGTAAATAAAATTTAAAAAATAATCAATCAAATAAACTAATAAAGAAAACAAAACAAATAAACAACAAAGTAAAACTCCATACTTTCAAAAACTTAAAGACTTCTATTTACATGCACAAAAGGAGGCAGGAAGGAGTAAAACTTATATACTCCTACCCCTTTATGCCATTTCTACCATATTTAAGGAAATAACTATGAAATAATAAGTCTACAGAGATAATAATCTAGAACTTTTGAAGATATTTTTTTTATTGATTATAATCACATACATCACATACCAATATTACACATACACGACAATATTTATACATACTACAAATGATTCAATATAAGCACACTTTATTATTAGCACTGTTTCTCTCTATACCTCTGGAATATAGTTTCTTTGAACATCTTTTAAAATGGAATAAATTTGGACATTCCTTTAATTCATTATATAGTTTGTTCCACAATTTAACATCACTAACAGATAAACAGTGGCTTTTCCTAGTTGTACGAAAAGTGGGAGTTTTAAAATTTGACTTTCCCCTTAAGTTGTAGCCACCCAGATAGCAACATTGTTTCGGCCCGTCATTCCAAGCTGCATGTGGGCCAGATCCGCATCCCACAAGTGCCAGATGTGGGCCGGAACAATGTTGCTATCTTGGCACCCTCTCTTTCAGAAAACCTTTTCTGTATATGGAGTCATCTCAACCTTAATAAGCCTGTTAACAAGCAGCATCACTAAAGGAAAGAAGAGAATAGAAAAAGAGACGAGCAGAAACACAAGAACTACAACTGACTTCAGAAACAGCCTTAGATGAAATCACCTGAAGATAAAAGAAGACATTAAATCTGTGAAGATCTCAGCAGAGGAGGATTAAACAACTCCACAAACAGCATTACCAGCTTCACTTATTACTAACCAGACTGACTTTATTTCTGCTTTTGTCAGCCTCGTTGCCTGCTGTGAGTTTGTTTGTTTTCCCGTCTATCGTGCGTCTACATTACACCCATACCACTCAAAAGACGGTTTTTACCCAAGACTTGAGTCATAAATTAGTATAAATATTAATAGCATCACTGGTTGCATCATTGCTAACTTACTGTCCATCTGTTAAAATGGCGAATATATCAGGTGTATGTTATCTACCTTTTGGTGCAGATGAGAACAAATCTGAATTGCTCGCGGTGCAGTCTGAATTAGAAGCTGTAGAAAAGCAGATCTGTGACCTTCTAGAGAGACAAGCTGAGCTGAGAGACTGGCGTTTAGCTCTTGAAACATCACGCGCTGATGCACACGGATCAGTGATTAACGTTAGTAACCCGCTGACGCTGACCTCGTCTACTCCGTGCGTTTCTCAGCATTGGTCCCGAGCGTCCAGGTCACGATCAGCCATGATTTCATTCACTCCGGCTCCAACACACCACCACGAAGCCTGGGTGGTTCCGCGGAAGCCGCGAGCCAGGACAAGAATCTTTTCGCCCCTCCCGGTTTTCGAGATCTCCACTCAGAACCGCTTCTCCCCTCTTCGCGAAACGGAACGCGATGCTGTGATCATCGGCGATTCCACCGTCCGACACGTCCACGCTACGTTAGGTAAAAGTAAGGTGCACAGTCACTGCTTTCCTGGTGCTCGTGTTCTCGATATCACTGCGCGGGTAACTGAGATCTTGAACGGTGACGAGCGCGTCGGAGCTGTTGTGCTGCACGCGGGAGCTAACGACATTAGGCTGCGACAGACGGAGGTTCTGAAGAAAGACTTCAGGAGCCTTATCGATACGGTACGCAGCACATCGCCTGAAACATCGATTATTGTGTCTGGACCGCTTCCTACGTACCGACGAGGGCATGAAAAGTTCAGTAGATTATTCGCGCTAAATGAATGGTTATTGTCATGGTGCAATGAGCAGAAACTGATTTTTGTAAATAATTGGAATCTGTTTTGGGAGCGACCAAGGCTCTTCTGCGCTGATGGCTTACACCCAAGTAGAATCGGGGCAGATCTTCTGTCGGATAACATCTCCAAGATGTTAAATACCATTTGACTAGTAACCAAAAATCCAAATCACAGTCTCTACTGCACCAATTTAATTGATATTAATACTAGTGTAGAACATTGCATAGAAACTGTGTCTATTCCTCGTTTACTAAGATCAAATAATAAATCTACTGCGGGATCTAGAAAAAATCTAATTGTTATTAAAACAAAAAATCTCGCTATTAGTGAACAAAAACAATTTCTAAAGCTAGGTCTTCTAAACATTAGATCGCTCACACCTAAGGCGGTTATTGTAAATGAAATGGTCACAGATAATAATTTCGATGTTCTGTGCCTTACTGAAACCTGGCTTAAACCAAATGATTATTTCGATCTAAATGAGTCTACTCCGCCAGGATACTGTTATAAGCATGAGCCCCGTCTGATCGGTCGTGGCGGCGGTGTTGCAACAATCTACAGAGATATCCTTAATGTTACTCAGAAAACTCGTCATAGGTTTAATTCGTTTGAAGTGCTTGTGCTAAATGTTACGCTCTTAGATGTAAGAAAAAAATCCCTATTATCTCTAGCATTGTCTACAGTATATAGACCTCCAGGGCCTTACGCCAATTTCCTAAAAGAGTTTGCTGACTTTCTATCAGATCTTTTGGTCAATGTCGATAAAGCATTAATTGTTGGAGATTTTAACATACACGTAGATAATTTAAATGATGCGTTAGGGGCTGCGTTTACAGATTTATTAAACTCCTTCGGGGTCAAGCAAAACGACACCGGACCAACTCATCGTCTTAATCATACACTCGATTTAATTATATCATATGGAACCGATCCAACCGATATAGATATCATTCCACAAAGTGATGATGTCACTGACCACTACTTGGTAACTTGCTATTACGCACTGCTGTAATATGTCATGCTGCGCCACGTTATCGACCAGGTAGAACAATTCGTCCATCCACCATAGATAATTTCTCAAATAGCTTATCTGATCTGTCTCAGCTGCTGCCTGAACCCAAACAAACAGATGAATTAGACGAACTAACTAGCACTATGAGCACCATTCTCTCTAGAACATTGGATATTGTTGCACCCATTAGATTAAAAAAGGTCAGAGAAAAAAGTATAGAACCATGGTACAATAATACTACGTATGTTTTAAAGAGAGAAACCTGTAATTTAGAGCGTAAATGGAAAAAAAAAACTAATTTAGAGGTCTTTAGAATCGCGTGGAAAGACAGTATGTCACTTTATAAAAAGGCACTTAAAACGGCCAGGGCTGAGCACCTCAGCAAATTAATAGAAAACAACCGAAATAATCCAAGGTTTTTATTTAATACCTTGGCTAGACTAACAAATAAACAGATGTCGTCTGAACAAAATACGTCGTTACAGTTTAGTAGTAATGATTTCATGAACTTCTTCACCGAGAAAATTGAAAGCATCAGAATCAAAATCGTAAACGTTCGATCTTTGCTCGCGCCTTATAATTCGGCCGCAATTATCACCCCGCAAGAACAATTACAATGCTTTACAACCATAGAACAAAAAGAGTTAAATAAACTTATCACTTCATCTAAAACAACAACATGTTTATTAGATCCTATACCAACTGAACTACTGAAAGAAGTGTTACCTATAGTGGAAGAGCCTCTTCTCAATATTATTAACTCATCTTTATCTTTAGGTCGTGTTCCAAGAACGTTCAAGCTGGCAGTTATAAAACCTCTTATTAAGAAACCACAATTAGATCCAAATAACCTAGCAAATTACAGACCCATTTCGAATCTTCCATTTATGTCAAAAATATTAGAAAAAGTTGTGTCCGCTCAACTCGGCTCTTTCTTGCAAGAAAACGACATCTATGAAAAGTTTCATTCTGGATTCAGGCCAAATCATAGCACTGAAACTGCGCTTGTTAGAATCACAAATGATTTACTTTTAGCTTCGGACCAAGGCTGTATCTCAGTACTAGTTTTACTTGATCTTAGTGCTGCGATACTATAGATCACACAATACTCTTCGACTACAAAACTACAAAATTAATTATAGCCATCCACCATTACAGTGATTCCACAATTGAAAGCTATAATTTTTTCAAAAACATTTATTAGGCTTCAAAAAATATAACAGCTTTTAATTTAAGTGAACTTAATACTTTTTTATGGGTTTATGTGAGTATTATTATTTACCTGTGCCCTTCCTGTCATGTAGGACATATACAGAAATATAAGTTATCAAACAGTCTGCACTGCATAAATTATAAATTATATATAGACTAATCCTTATTAAAGCTACACAAGTTCTTTAGTCAAGAGCAGTGAGTAATTTTCTTTGTTCTTTGATTAACTTTACTGACAGAAAGCTTTGGCTGCTGGCCCTTTAAGAGCAGCCGTTGTAGAGACGCGGATCTCACACGCGCCTCATTCTCTCACAACTCTTTACGTCCATCATAAGACTGCTCTTATGTTATGAAGATACTCGACAAACGACATTTTGGCATAATTGTGTGAGTTATTGTTCGTTCAAGCGGAAAGATAACTATTCCGGTCTGTGCATACGCATGGGCGCGCGTCTTTCTGTTCTGTGAGTCACAGTCGGACATTCACAGGCTGCGCGCTCTCTTTTGACTTGTCGCGCATTAAAGCTCCAGTAGGTAGCTTTTGTAAACAAATATTTGTTAAAACTGTCATTATGTCCTGACAGTAGAATATGAGACAGATAATCTGTGGAAAAAATCAAGCTCCTCTGGCTCCTCCCTGTGGTCCTATTGCCATTTGCAGAAATACACCGCTCCCGGTCAGAAACAACCAATCAGAGCCTGGAGGAATGTCTTAGCAGTGTCAATCACGCTCGTGTACGCGCTGATCACCCCTCTCTTGCACAGCGCGAGCGCGTACTGTCGTTTGTGACTCTCGTGTTCGAACTCGTTCATCCAAATGAACGAATCTTTTTTCGAGTCATTTCGTTCATTCAACGAACGAAATGACTCGAAAAAAGATTTGTTCATTTTGAACGAGTCTTTTTTGGAGTCATTTCGTTCATTCAACGAATGAAATGACTCGAAAAAAGATTTGTTCATTTTGATGAACGAGTTCGAACAGGATCACGAACGTGCATCACAGAACAGAGCAAGGCGAGCATTTGTGCTTATAAAACTTAAAGTTTTGTATTTATTTTTGAAATGACCGATCGTTTCGCTAGA
Source organism: Gila orcuttii (assembly GCA_026230005.1). NCBI lineage: Eukaryota > Metazoa > Chordata > Actinopteri > Cypriniformes > Leuciscidae > Gila > Gila orcuttii. Next base: position 6,669,313 of record JAPDVR010000003.1, read on the forward strand.
TAAGACCCTTATTCATCGTCTGGTATCGTTTAAAGTCCTTTGAAGCTGCACTGAAACTGTCATTTGGTCCTTGAAACGTGTGTGTCCTATTGAAGTCCATTATATGGAGAAAAAGCCTGGAATGTTTTCATCAAAAACCTTAATTTCTTTTCGACTGAAGAAAGAAAGACATGGACATCTTGGATGACATGGGGGTGAGTAAATTATCAGCAAAAGTTTTTTTTAAAGTGAACTAATCCTTTAACGTTATCTTACTAGCTATTTATAACTTATAGAAAGAGTGCAACGTTATAAAGTTACATGTATTGCAAAATACATAATGATTTGAGGACCAAGTTTGTAGTCAAAGTATGGGCAGGCCATAGTCAATGTAAAGCATATTGTTGATGTTTCGTCCCTATTAGTGAATGTTCCATAACTGTTTATAATCCGCCGTCATCGGTGGTCCTGTTTACTAGCCTGCGCGTTCACGGCAGGCTCCGCTGTGGGGGAGGAGCTGTGGAGGGAGGGCTGTAGCGCAGCAGAGAGCAAGGGGGTTGGACTTGGAAGTTGTGCTTGTTCAAATTTTCAGGCTAAGTCAACATTTTCTCAAAACTCCCTACTGCAACTTTAAATGGAGAAAAATCGATTATAACTTCGGCAAACTATGGAGTGCCGCAGGGATCTGTGTTAGGCCCTTTATTATTCTCAATATATATGCTGCCACTTGGTAATATTCTAAGGAAACATTGAATTAGTTTCCATTGTTATGCTGATGACACTCAAATATATATTTCATCACGGCCCAGATGAATGCGCTAAATTATCCAAATTGACAGATTGTGTTAAAGATATAAAAGATTGGATGACGCATAATTTTCTTTTATTAAATCCAGACAAGACAGAGGTAATACTTATCGGTTCTAAAAAACGTCCACAAAACCTTTCACAGCACGACTTTAACATAGTAGGATGCCCTGTTAAGACTAGATTACTGTAATGCTTTATTAGCTGGTTGTCCTGCATCTTCAATAAACAAGCTACAGTTAGTGCAAAATGCAGCCGCTAGATTTCTTACTAGATCAAGAAAATATGATCATATAACACCGATTTTATCATCACTTCATTGGTTACCTATAAAGTTCCGTATTAAATACAAGGTATTGCTTTTGACTTATAAAGCTCTAAATGGTTTAGCTCCAGTCTATTTAACGGATCTTCTATCACCTTACAATCCATTGCGCTCTTTAAGATCACTAGATTCGAGGCTTCTGGTCATTCCTAGGATATCCAGATCCACCAAAGGAGGCAGAGCATTTTCACATTTAGCTCCGAAGCTCTGGAATAGCCTTCCTGATATTGTTCGTAGCTCAGACTCGCTCTCCCAGTTTAAAACTAGACTGAAGACGCATCTATTTAGCCAGGCATTCATATACATTTTTTATCTTACAGTTACTGTAAATTCGGCCTCTAGTTCATAAACGCCAGAGGAGAACTGGCCCCCGACTGAGCCTGGGTTCTCCCAAGGTTTTTTTTCTCCATTGGGTCATCTGATGGAGTGTTAGGACACCATTAGGTCACTGGATGGAGTTTTTCGGTTCCTTGCCACTGTTGCCTTTGGCTTGCTCAGTTGGGGATATTCAAATTAATTAACCAATCATACCATTGATCAGCTCTACCAAACTTGGATGTCTTTTTTCCAGTAATAAACAAACATTGTTAAGTTGTTTTGATTGATACTGTGAAGCAGCTTTGATACAATCTGTATTGTGAAAAGCGCTATATAAATATATTTGACTTGACTTGACTTAGATAGGCGATGTCCCCCCTTTCTCTCGCAGCTCTGAGATCCGGCATCAGTTCCTTCCTTTTTCTTCTGACGGTATCCGTAAAATCCTCGTTGATAAAGATTTTGGATCCTTTCAGTGACTTTGTGCGTTGTAGAATGGCAGCTCTGTCCTTGTGCCTCAGAAATTTCACCAATATTGGCCTTGTTCTTGTTTAATGTCACAGAACTAGATAAACTTTATATATTTTTATAATTTTCTTCACTAAACCTGTAATTATCCATTGCCGTTTGGATGTAGTTAAACAAATAGTTGTCGAAAGCAAAAATGCTACAAAATCATATCATATCATATCATCATATTTTGTGCGCTAGAGCAATTTTTTGGAATCCGCACCCCAAAATTAGTGAGAAACAAGTATTATATTTCGGTAACACTTTACAATACGGGTGCACTAATATGCATTAATTCATGCTTAACTAATGCACAGATAATACTTAATTAATGTGTAACACATGATTATCTAAGCTATTCATTAATGATTACCACATTAGGAACTAATTAAGCGTCTGACTAGTTAATATATTAGTTCATACAGTAATTGTTATTAATTCAATATGTAATTGTGGATTAATTCCCTAATAACTCATTTTTTTAACTAATAGTGTTAATTAATATGTTAATTACCAGAATGAGCCAAAGCCTCGTATTTCAACTTCCAGATAATACAGGTACACTAATATGCATTAATACATGATTAATTACTGCATTATTAGGGCAAATTCATGTGTAAATTACTACACTTACTTAATGACTAGTTAATAATGATGTGCCTCAACAAGTAAAGTCACAACATAATTATATATTTGCAAACCATTAGCTAATGATTAATTTATCATTAATGACCATCACTAGAGTTTATAAAAGCTGTTTATTGAGCACTTTCCAAAAACACATTTCCATAACACATTACACTATAACACTTACAAAATAATATAAAATTAATGAATACATATTCCCCTCTCTATTGAAACTAATACGTTAATGTCAAATATATAGTGACGTATGACATACATATATAAATACATGTCATGCTATCTATCAATAGTTTTTGGCATATATTCCCACAGTTTTATACATCAGTCATAACCTGCAATAAAAACATAGTGTGTCTTGTAACCATGATAACATGGTAACACCTTTAATTTTTTTAACAGCAATGGTAAAACAAGCAGCAGATGTATAAAAACACCAAGTCATAAAAAAATAAAATAAAATAATAAATTGTGTGTTTTGTGGTAAACTCCTACACAGGATAGTGATGACGAATGTCTTTTAACAGTCTACCAAGGGGGCCCTGGCTATGTTTGACAGCCAGCCAGTGAGTCCATTCAATGACCGAGAGGTGTTGCTTCAGGATTTGTTCTGTTCTGTTTCCTCTAAGTCTCCAAATAGTAGACTTGTACTTTAGCCATGCTCTCTCGAGATGCTGGGTGTGGGCTCCACTATGGGGATCCACGAACCACTGTCTGTGATTTACTCTAAAGTGAGTGTAGCCCATGGCAGCTAATACACCTTTATAAGCTCTCCATTCATCACTTATAATGGTGGTGCCAGGTCGCACATGCTTGACCACGATTGGTACAAGATTCTGCCTTCCTCTTCTCTTTACAAGTCGTAAGACTAGATGCCGTCGCTCATCCTTTACTCATAGTATGCCGAAAACCCATTTTTTTCGTCTCCAAGTTGTGGCTGCCCTCCCTCTGCCATACTGTAATAAATGTAATATTACATTAGAACACATCTAGTCTGCAAAGACCTGACACAAAAACAAAATATAGCCTAAATCCATGCAAATGTAATGAAAAAGGTTAGCATTTAAGCACTCAAAAATGCATATGTATGCTTAGCATGCCTATAATGGATCAAAATATGTATTAGATACTATTAATTACAAATAGTTTGTATTTGTACAAAGTTGGCAGAAGTTAGTATGAAAGAGGAGAGCAAATGCAGTTACCATGAATAAAGATGACTGTCTTCAGCAGCTGCACATAGTTTAAACATTTTTTTTTTATTGTTGTAATTGGGTTAACTTAATACACAAAAGTGATTATTAAAATACAGTGGAGATCAATATTAGTGAGCAACCTACATTTCGAGGTCATTTGAAGTTATCTGAACAGGAGTGAAAGTGCAGTATTTTAAGCATATTTCATATATTCTGAAGCGCAGTATAAAAACTTAAATGAGATATTTGAAAAGATACCTCCCAGTTATTTGTGTTAATCTAGCATCCAGTTTCTTAATTATCTGACAAACCCCAATTTATAGCAGCCTAATTTTACACTGACTTATCAAGATAGTGAGCCATTCTAATGTGACTGAAATCCTCCGACAGCAGGTTGTCCAGATGAAGGCCAAAGGGATGACCCTTTTCTGCCATAGCAAGAGAAATCAGTCATTCCAAGTCTGTGATTTCTAGAATATTGCATCTTTAAAATGTCTCGAACTCATTCAAGTCCCCCAAAAGGCTGGTCATCCACAAAAGACAAATGCATGAGACGGAAAGGATAATGAGAATCGGTGTAACACTGCAGCTGGAATCGTTCAGCGCTGAACAGGGTAAGGATCTGCCTCGACATACAGTTTCTCAACATTCAAGAGAATTTGGACTAAAAAGCCCGCTCTGCAGTGACCAAAGCTCTCATCAAAAGGCTAGACTAACCGTTGCAAAAGAGATTGGAAGAGAAGAGGTGTCAAGATCACAGCATAGCAGTGTGAGAGACCGTTGATGTCCTATTGCCGCAGATGTGCTGAAGTCATTCAAAGAAAGGGCCAGTACACTTCCTACAAATATTTGACTGCTGCAATCATCAAAACATTTTGTTGTAATCTTTCTTTGTGCTACAATCATTGCGGTTCTGTAATTTTGATCAAAATAAGTTGTTTTGTTGAAGTGCCTGAGTTAGCTTGTAAAACACTGTTCTACTAGCACGGTATGGCCACAACTAAAATTCCTTCAAATTTTGAATGAAGATCATTATTTCTGAAAAAAAATCAAGTGTTCATAAATTGTTCAAAAAGCGGAAGCCGCTTTCGTCAATAACAGCAAAGTCTCTGGGATGTCCTATAATTTGCCCACTTCTTCTTGTATAACGCCTCATGGCACACTTGCAGACATTTCTTAATGTTGCAGCCATCTTGGACATAGTCCGGGAACTTCTTGCAATCCCATCTTGCATCATGTCGATTTGTCCTGAGAAAACCTGGTAGTGAAGATAAGTGCATAGCTTAATTATTTGTCATATTACAGACTGCTTCATTTAACATGCCCGGAAGTTATGGGGTGTTTTAGGTGTGATGACAGAAGTGACCGTTCATTTAAAAACAACACAATTAGTATACAGCATCTGTAATATCAAGACTGGAGAGTATTTCTTTATTGAAAGCAAAGAATGGCACTGAAAGCTCTTCTCATTGGCAAAGATGTTTTAATTCTCCTACCAACTAGCTCTACCAGGAGTTCAACTCTGTTATGGTTTGTTATTTGGATTGGTTTAAGTTATTCCATGATAAACAGACATTCATTCAATCACCAATCTCTACCCTTTTGTAAAAAGTTTCGGACGACAACCCAGATGGTTCTTGTAACAAACCATGTGGCATTTCAGGTTATAAGATTATGTCAAATTCAGGTTTGGAGGTTTATTGTAAAAATGTATTCCTATACAGAACAATATGAAATCAGCGATCTGTTTTTTTCTTCTTTTTTCTGGATTACTTCAAGGTCAGATATGTAAATAAAGTCAATTGAAAAAGCATTTTTAATATACAATGTTTCTGTACTTTTTAGATTTAAAACAAAATGTCTCTCTCATGTTAAATGTCATGTTTAGGCCTTTTTTTTCTTAACCAAATGCAATCAAAACAAATGCATTGAATTAGACAAACTTAAACATAATGTGGTACATTTAATCCAGTATGGATATTCAGAGCCGGCCAGAGGCATAAGCGAACTAAGCGGCTGCTTAGGGCCCCCCAATTGAGTGGATTTTTTTTTTTCATATTAAATAACTTGAACAAGTGACATGATAAATGAATGAATGAATAATTAAAGACAAGAAAATTCAGATTTAATGATCAATACCTGCCAACAACTGCTGCTGTGTCTGCCAGCGTTTGAGTCTTGCGCATAATCTAGAGTCTAGACACCTCGCGTGCATAGACAATTCGTATTATCACGAGAATGTATATTAAGCCATCAAGTCACAAAAAATGACGTATCCATCTGGTGCCGAAAAAATAAAGATAAAGGTATGTTTGCATGATTATTTATAGTATTTTGTGCAGTTCAAATTGTACTCACTTGAGGTAACAGCTAGTCATGATCTTAAATAAGCCATCACCAGAGCTAAATCCCCGCCATGAACAGTGAAATGTCTTCCATTAATATACATGAATCTAGGTCTATTATTTCACACTCTATTTTTGATTATATTAATGCTTGTCTATTTTGTAGTTGAAGATTTGCAGTTTTTTATTTAATAAATAAATAATTTATGTAATGTTTTGTGACAGTTTGTTTTCAGAAGTTTCAAAGAGTTATTCAAAGTTAAAACTTTTTTATTAAAGTATCTATTTTTTATTAAGTATTTATTTTGTATTAATACATAACTTCACTGTATTAATTTATAATGTAACATTATAGCATAACATTTGTGTCAATAATCAAGCACAGGTAACTCCGCCCCAAAAGGCTCTGGCAGGCCCTGATGATATTTCAGGAAATTACTCACATGAGTCATGACAGGTAAAAGAAAATCAGGGGCCGTATTCAGAAATAATTTTAACTGGCGAATTTAATAGCAACTCCGAAAAATAATGGGCGTGTCACTCCTACCTTTAGGACTCCTCATTTTCTTCACTAAGAGTAATTCACAAAGTATTTTAGCCCTAAAAGTAGCACCTAAGTCTGGGACAGCTTAAAAGAAGTCGAGAGGACTCCTAACTCACTAAGACCCATTCACAAAGGACCTTAAACCGCCTCTCTTAAACCGCCTCTCGCAAATCTTCTTCAATGCCTCATGCTTAGTTTTACTTGATATCCCAGTGATGAATTTACCTTTAATTATGTTTTTTTTTTTCCCCAGCACCAACTGGGCCAGCAGCAGTAACTGATCCTGCCTCCAGTTGGGCTTTCTTTTCCGTTTTGGCGAGTTCATAATCCACCGTCATTCAACTATTACATTACTTCAATAGGAGCAACATTTCCTTGCTTTATTTAGTCTATTTAGCCTAATAGGATGTCAATTAATCACGCAAGTGTTAATGCAAGTGTCGTTTTTCATTTTTAGGCAAGTGGCGTTTTTCATTTTTAGGCAAGTGGCGTTTTTCATTAGGGTATTAGGCTACCTTGATTTAATTGAATTGAATTCACGACTTTTCTGTCTCTCTCTGACTTTTTAGAATTACACTTCACTGGGGCCTGCACAAACATGTCATTATATATGCATTTCGATGACATTACTATTATTATTTAGTGTAGGACACAGACATATTTAGATGTCGTAATTCCATGATTTGTTGCGTCTGTGTTGTGATGGCCCTGTTGATGGCCCTGTCATCTAACAACCAATCACCGTGATCATTGCGAGGAAACTCGTGCATGAGAATTGACGTCATCCATAGCAACAAACACTCACTCTTAGTTTAGGAGTTGTCATTTTTCCTTGCTAAGAGTAGGTCTGAAAGGCGTTGTGAATAACTTTTAAGAGAAAACTCCTAGCTAAAATATTTTAGTGCGATTTAGGAGTACTCCTAGTGGTAAGCTTTGTGAATACGGCCCCAGAACTAAAAGGTAACTCTTAACTCTGCACACATCTACATTGCATTATGTCAAAAGATTAATTTGTATTGTTGTAATTGGAAAAAATGCAATAATAAATGTATTCCTTTTTTTGGTCAAAGTGTGCCAATAATCTTAAAAAATATCTTTTTTAAATTTATTTTTCAACTGTAAATGATTAAAGATCCAATTATTTGTATCCTGATTGCAAAGTTACTCCCTAAAGCCAGGTCAAACATGTAGCCTACTGAAGTCCACATGATTTGGGGAAACAATGCTGACTTACCGGTAAATGAATGTCATCCATGAAGACAGGGATCTTTTTGAATTCTGAAAGAGTGATTTTGCTCTGACAGTCCTACTGCATTTTCTGCCTCTGTGGCTTTTATGTCTGCATTCCCTGGATAAACCATAAGGGAATATTAAATCAATGTTAAATACAATATCTAGACACATCATCTGTACTTTACATATAATTAAAAGTGTGTATTGCTCTGTGACCATTTATATTATTATGAAATAGCAAAAAATAAATTTAGTTGTAAAACAGTTAGCAGCTACGTTATAGCAAGGCTGCCAATGACAGATTACTAGCGTTACACCGTGTCTACACCAACATTGATAAATGAACATCGCAAAGCACTTTGTCTTTGACTATGTGAGAAATAGAAAGGGGAATCAGATTATTGTCAGGAATTTGTTGTCACATCGCGCTACGTTGATGTTTTATATTATGTTATGTATTAACATAAAATAGCATTTTAGATGTCAAATAAAATCGTACCAAGGGAAATTTACAATTTACAAATCTAATAACTTAGAACACCTAGGCTAACTTACCAGTGAAAGCCGTCTGATGTATCATGTCGTCTTTCCATCTTCATGTGACGACCACATATCCGACACAACATCTTCCTTGCTAGAAGTCTCTTTTTCTGAAGCCATTTTATGAGTCGTACAGTAGTCCTCTTAGTTGGCTTTTCGATCAGCAAAAGTAACTGCTCTGTCATTAGATTCATGTTCCTTTTTGTTTTATCAGTTTTATCAACCTAATAACTGATGACGTCTTGACCTCATGACCCTGAATGTAGCCGCGAAAATGCGGACTCTCAAGTTACCATTTTCGCATTTCCGGGGTTTTCAGTATCGGAAGTATTAATAATAAATTCATGACACTGTTCCTACGACTTTTGCAAACCTCGCAATAGCGTAAACATTTTTTATATCAAGGAAATATAAGTGGTATAATTAAACATTTAAAAATGAAAAGATTACAATCTTTGTTATAGGTGGTACTAGATGTTGCCTGATTCTTTTTTCAGTCAGAAAATCTGCCAATTAACTTTCACACCATACTAACTGTGAACATTTATTATTTTAAGGGGTTACGTTTGTTTAAATATTTTATTGGTGACAAATTAACTTTAAATAGATAACATGCCAGAAAATAAAGGATTTGTAACTTATTAAAAAAAACTTTTTTAACAAAATAGTAGATCATTTAAAATAGTGAAGACAATAAATGTTTTCTGTAAAATACTGTTCATATTATTAATTCAGCCACGTTTTTTAAATCATACGTACGAAGCAACTAGTTACAGGAAAAGCAAGCCATATGCCACCTTCTGGCCACCTACACGAACTGCATAGCAAACCGAACAGAATAGAACATGAAGGGGGGTGTGAATATTTTGCGAATTTTATACAAAGTTCAAATATATGGAATAGCACCCACTCTGACATTAGTTACATCATTTGACAACTGCAAAGATGTACAAGATCCACCTGATCTCCACGTTGTGTTTAGGGGGGAGCGCCAGGCCTCTGTAATTAAAGTTGAACCAATGGTTGCTGATGATGACGACGACGAGGATGACGGACAGAATCATTTGACAGGGCACACACAGCAAGAAGCGAGCGAGCAACAGGAGGCAGACAGCAGCATTTTAACTGTGACAGCAATGGCAAGCCAAAGCACTAAACGAAATAAGCGGATAAATCGCAAAATACCGTCTAAATATAATTCTGATGTATATGGTGAGTATTAAAGTTAACAGTTACGTTAGACATGTTTCCCTAAAGTAACAAGCTAACGTGCACGTGGCCCTTGTACTGCTAGCATGTTATACATACAATATATTATGTATTATATTATAAAATATTTCTCTGTCAATTGCAAGTTTGCATCTCATAATTCTGACTTTTTTATCATAGCTGTACGTTAATGTGGCAGAATTGTGAGAAATAAACTATAAATTCTGACTTTTTGTCTTGAAATCGCACGTTTTTATCACGCAATTCTGACTTTAACTGTAAATTCGGACTTTTTTTCTCAGAATTATGATTATAAAAATTACCTTTTTATAGTATTTTTTTATTCCATGGCAGGAAACAATAGCTATATATATATATATATCAAGTACAACAAACTGGAAGAAGCCAATTGGATGGAAATTGTTTTCATGTCAGAATATGTCTACGGTCTACTTGGCCACACGCTGACTATGCTCTCCCTACTCCCTACTAGAGATGCCAGTCCGCAGACCTGCTCAGTTGGAGGAGGTGGACAATGATGTGCAAGGTAGGTGTCTAAGAGTAATGATTTGACAAAACATTGATTGCACCAGTTGAGTCAGACTTCTTCAGACAAAAATCCTACAGTACTTTCTTAACCTTAGGAAATAGTTCAACCAAAAACGAAAATTCTGTAAGTTACACTTTAGAAGCAAGTCGAATCGTATAGCCATTTTGTCCGTTTAATTATGGATACTTGTCTTACACAAACTCATCAATTGAGACTGTTAGACCCTGGAGCTGTTAGGAGTACGTTTAAATGATGGATGGATGGACTTTTTTGAGCTCCAAACTCAGGGGTGTCCCCATTCACTGCCATTATAAATATATTTAACAAAGCAGCATGACTGTTTCTCATGCAGTGCTGTCTGAGGGGTCAAAGGTCACATACATTCAACAGAGGTTTCTTGCCTTGCCCTACATGGATTGAGATTTCTCTGGATTCCCTGAATCTTCTCACAATATTATGTATGGTAAATGGTGAAACATAGCCTGGTTAAAACCAGACCATTCTCAGTTGTAACTGAGTTAGGGTCTGGCAAAGCTTCATAGACAAATCATTTCCAAAGGGGCGTCACCAACGGACGTAGCTCAAATGCCTCTTGGAGCAATTGGATAGACCTAAAACCAATCAGAGCGATGAAGAAGATGACGTATGCAGAGCGACGTTAACAACTTAGTTTGAATAAACGAGCAGACACTGATCAGCTACTTGCTCTACGTTTATTTAAAATTAACAGCAAGACAACTGGAAGTGAATGTGCTTTTCCATTAAATAAATCACACACAGTAAACAAAACCTTAACAAAAAAAACTTTGCAATTTAGACGCGCAAACTGGGTGCCGGTGGTGTGAGACGTACGGCTCGGGCAGATTCGGCTTGAAGTCGTTCATCCTCGGATGCGCTGTTACAAAATACCCGTGCACACAGGCAAGTCGAAATGGGGTCTTGCCGGTCTTGCGCTAGCCTGGTAATACCAAACTCTGCTACTTCGCTTTGCTTCGTAGACAGAGTCTGGAATGGCATAATTGAAAAGTGTTTTCTTTCTCGCGGGGGGCGCTTGTCTGAAATATAAAATCATTGGTTACCCGTAAGCCAATCACATAACGCAATCACCTCTCTCGCCAACTTAAACATCACCTCCATTCAAAATGTTTAACAAACACTCTTTTTGTTCGGGCTTCAGTTTGCAAATGCCGGGAATATTCTCCACAACAGAGCGAATTGCATCCCGTGTCTCCATATCCACGGTCGTTTTCGATTTCCCTAACCTAAAATACAATCTTAAACTCGGCGCTTAGCGTCTACGTTACGGCTCTCAGCCCGCCCTCTGTTCGTTGATTGGCCGGCTGTTTTCAGGCGCACCTTCGCGTAAAGATATTTATATTTGACGCGTAAAGATAAGTATTTTCGCCTCGGACAAGGCTTTACTCCGTGTCAGCGCGCGCTCTGATCGGTAAAGGGGCACAAACCTCTCCCGAATCATCTCCAGCACTCAGCCTCCGATCGCACCACTAACTCCGCCTCCGTTTCCCTCGTAAGCTGATATTAGTATTTAAACATTCTCTATGATACTGTTTGTGAAAAAAATATTTTAATAACATGGTTTTGGCGGTTATAGAGTTCTAATGACGGTGTTCAACTATAACCGTCACACATAGTTCCACGGCGGCATCCATCTTTGTAAATGTAAAAAATCTGCTTCACCGTCGCTGTGCTGTCGTCATCGTGTAAAGCCCGCCCCAACGTTTCTGATTGGTGCTGCGATTTCGACGGATTGGAAATGGACTTCAATGAGCTCTTTGCCAGACTAACTTTCAGAGCAAATGTAAATTTGCGGAAGTTGTCTGGGTTTTCCCAGGCTAGGTGAAACATCTAAATTCTTTGCAATTTTGCATTGATAATTTTTTTTATTTTTTTTGCCTGACAAATCTGTCATGAAATTTAGCACAAAGTAATAAGCCATGATCTACCTTTCCTGGCAAAGATGCACATTTTACATCCAATCACCTATTACCAATTCACCTGCTTATCATGGACAGCTTTAAAACCTTTCAACTGGGATATTCTTTCATATTTTCACTTTTATTATGACTCTGTTCCAAATGTTTTTGGTGTGTTGCAGCCATAAAATTCTAAATGTGTGTATATATATATATATACATTTAGAAAATACATTTAAGTTGGTCCGTGAAAACATTGGAAATCTTTAGTACTTTTGTAATTTAAATAAAGGTTAAAAAGAATGAACCAATACGCTTATTTCACGCAGCCATTATTTTGAAATCGAAAGCGAGGCTCCGGTGGGAAGAAAACCGGAAGTGTCGCCTTTAATCATAGGAGAGTCGCGAATGCGATGGCGTATTGTTGTGTTTAATGTAGAAATTAGTTATTCTAAAAATGTACATACATTTCTTTCATACTTAAAACTATATACAGTGAAATTCATTTATAATTTTTTTTTCTTTTTCAGAAAGTAAAAAAGTAAGCAGGAACGAACTATATCTACATATCCTATATTGGATATTAACATCCAATAGTGTAAATCGCGGCAGCAGCTTCAGGTTGGTAGTCCAAGGCATTGTTGTTTATCTGTACTTCCGGGGTTCTTCCCACCGGAGCCTCGCTTTCGATTTCAAAATAACGGCTGCGTGAAATAAGCGTATAAAGGATTCTTGATTTTATTGCATTTTTCAAAACGTCCCAACTTCTCTGGAATTATTGGGTTGTATCTATCCACCTATAAAGATAGTTTAGTTAGTCAATCAGACTGTCTTATAATATATTCTTATTCTGATGATAAATGTCTGTGCAAATGTCTCAACAGGATAGCCTGTTGTGATAAAATGTTTTAACTATTTTAGAAATTACAAATTAAAGAAGGGATATTACAACTTTCCTATGAATAAGACGAGGGGCTGCGTAAAACTATTTCTGATACCATGCAAATATTTCCTTGTCACCTGCACACTTTGTTCATGCCTACATATTTTTCTATGCTTTGTCGTTTTAGAAGAGGCTCCAACTGCCCATATGACTCTTAACAAAACAAAACAGACAGTTGAGATGCTGAAGACGAAGATCCAAGCTCTGGAGGAAAAAGTGGAGTCTTTGACTGAAGAGAGAAACTTTCTCAGAGAGAGACTGGAAGATGGTAGGTTCCCCCTCCCTTCCTGTGGAATTACTGATTATTGTGCCACAAAGAAAAAAGGTTACTCAAACACTTAAAAAAAAAACTCATACTGTCCACTAGTGGTCGACTGATATTGTTTTTTTTTTATCAAGCTCGTATATTTAACTTCAGTAATTTCACTTAAATGGCAATGAAAATTGCCTATTAAAAGTCATTTAAGTGAAATTACTTAACCTAAATATACAAAAGCTTGATAAAAATTATCATTCTAGAAGAAAATTTCAGATGGCACTTAGAGGCTTTTGCATCTGAACTCTTATGTATACAAACTTAATTTTTGTGTGTGTATACATACATACACACACACACACACATTAAGATAGATAGATAGATATATAGATAGATAATATTATTCCTTTTTTCTGTATTTCAAGCCTCAAAGAAGATATAACTATCTATACATCCTATTTTGTCTTTCACAGCCCTTAAACTGAAAGCTGAAATTCCAGAACAGTCCCAGAACCCTGCAGTAGCCCGTCTGGAGTCATCTGAAGATACAACATCTTCAGATGACTCAAGCTCAGATTCATCAGAGCCTTCACGACAGAAAAAGAAGAATAAAAAGAAACAAAAAAAGAAGAAATCAAAGAGAGCACAGGCCAGTGATTTCAAAAGAGGTACTACAGTACAGGTTACCATTGTGTCTTAATGTATTCGCAGAGACCTATTACAATTTTTAACCAGAAAACACTCATTGTCTATTAGTGCTGGGCGGTTTGACCACAAATCTTTATCAAAAATTTTTTTCTGTTGCTTTCATGGTATATTATGTTTTTTCACTGGACCTTATTATGGCTTATTTTGCTGTAAGGAGTACAGGGGAATGTGTTTTGTAAGAAAAAAACAAAACAAACCCCCAAAAAAAGTAATGTAATCAAAAGAAAATGTATTATTTAAATTAATAATAAGTGTGTTTTACTGTGGGTAATTTAAAATAAGACCTTTTGAGTTTTTGTTTTAATAAAAACGGTATTATTATTATTATCACTATTAATCGGAGTACACTCTACTGTACAATAGTAATAGCCTCTATTTTTATTTCAAGATATACCAAACTTTTATTTTAACAGGGTGCCGTGATTTTTTATTTTATTTTTTAGTTCCTGTCTATGATCGGACAAATGTCGATAGTTTTATTAAATTAATTTCATTGAAAAGGCTAAAAATGGTATGCTCTACAATAGCAGTGCTGCTATAATCCATAAGGTAAACTTAACTCAGAAATTGGGTTCTATATGAGTTCAGTGATTCAGGTCAAATGATTGTGATACAATGATTATGTTAAAACACAACCAACATCATCAGATCATCTTTTCTATTTGATCATCTGGCTGTTATAACTCAGATACAGCAGCCAGACAAAATATAAAGTTAATGATTTAAGGGTCAAGAGCCCAACTAAACCAAACACTGATCACCATAATGGTGACCTGAAATCAGGTTTTCTCCTTCAGTGATTCTGCTTGTTAACATCAGGTGTCTTCAATAATGCTCAATCATCACTCAATAATTCACTTAATTATCTCATTAACTTTAACACTGCTTCAGTGTTCATTTAACACTCAGCTCAGAGTTTAATTGGATCGCTTAAAATGACTTCCATGATGTTGAAGTTACATGAACAGATTATGTTTGTTCAACGTAATCCAGTTATGTGGAACCGGTGGAACTTGTTTACATAAAAAAGTTAAGTAAAGCCAACACATCATTTTTTTGAGTGCAGTGCTATGGCCTTAAAAGTACCTTATTTGCATATATTTGTGTGAGTCGTGGCAGCATGCTTTGTATGGAATGATTCCTCCTCATTTGCTTTTCTGTTCTTTCATGCATTTATTCCAGTACGAACTCCTGAGGAGTCTGTTTTGCGATACCACAAGGTCCTCCGACTTGTCAAAAGTGGCTCAACAAAGACGGATGCTCTATAACAGCGTGGGAGTGGACCGAAACACAGTTGTGAACCAAGCACCAATTGCAGAGCTGGCTGCAGTTAGCCCTGACATGTTCAAGATCCTGAGGGCTGGTTTCAAAAAAGGAGACAGTCTGCAAAAATTTGCGGACAAATGTTTGGCTCAGTGTATTTTAGAGCCAAATGCAAGTCTTATATGTGCTATGAAACAGGCCAATGACCTGTTAAGACATTCTGAAAAAGTAACATAACTTGGTAAAGGGTTAGTTCACCCCAAAATGAAAATTCAGTCAGTAATTACTCTCCCTCATGTTGTTCCAACCCCGTAAGACCTTCGTTCATCTTCGGAACACGAATTAGGATATTTGTGATTAAATCTGAGAGCTGGATCACTCCTCCATAGGCTTCTAAGGCAGTGTTTCCCAAACCTGTCCTGGCGACCCACCAACACTGCACGTTTTCTCTGTCTCCCTAATCAAACACACCTGATTCAACTCATCAGCTCATAATCACATGTGATTATTAACCCATATGATTAAGGTGTGGTGTGTGTGTGGTTTGATCAGTGATGTGTGTGTGTGTGTGTGTGTGTGTGTGTGTGTGTGTGTGTGTGTGGTTTGATCAGTGATGTGTGTGTGTGTGTGTGTGTGTGTGTGTGTGGTTTGATCAGTGATGTGTGTGTGTGTGTGTGTGTGTGTGTGTGTGTGTGTGTGTGTGTGTGGGGGGGGTGTGGTTTGATCAGTGATGTGGTGTGATGTGTGTGTGTGTGTGTGTGTGTGTGTGTGTGTGGGTGGGTGGGTGTGGTTTGATCAGTGATGTGGTGTGTGTGTGTGGTTTGGTCAGTGATGTGGTGTGGTGTGTGTGTGTGTGTGTGTGTGTGTGGTGTGGTTTGATCAGTGATGTGGTGTGATGTGTGTGTGTGTGGTGTGGTTTGATCAGTGATGTGGTGTGGTGTGTGTGTGTGATGTGTGTGTGTGTGTGGTTTGATCAGTGATGTGGTGTGTGTGTGAGATTATTTCATCCGCAACCGCATCACAAATCTCATCATCATGCGCTGCGAGACTAGAAACCACCCGAATTGAATTAAAATATTTTTTTCGTCTATAACCGCCAAACAGCCGTGATGTATTTGTTCTCTTTTAAAATGTTTGATTTTAAAACTCTGATATCATGTTTTATAAATTATGTGTGAATATTCCCAAACTCTCTGACAGTGTGATCTCCATATGGGTTATTTGATTGTTGTGATCAAATGTGCACTGTGTGTGTGTGTGTGTGTGTGTGTGTGTGTGTGTGTGTGTGTGTGTGTGTGTGTGTGTGTGTGTGTGTGTGTGTGTGTGTGTGTGTGTGTGTGTGTGTGTTTGTTTATGTCCCTTTTGGGTACATTCATCAGGATACACACCAGTAAACTGAGGACCACCTCAAAAATTGAGGACATTTTGTATGTCCTCATTTGTTTGACTATATAATGGCATTCAGCATACTCTAAAATGGTGTCCCGACTTAAAACTGATTTTTTGGAACAAGTGAGATTTTAAGTGATTTGTGTATGTGAAGTGTGTATGCAGGGGCGCTGTTAGAAATGTTGGGCCCTATGAAAGAATATGAGGTTGGGCCCCCTACCGCACCCATTCCATTAATAAAATCGATCTCTGGGGGCCCCAAAAGTGTGTGGGCCCTTAGAATCGTCCTAACTTTTCCCCCCTTAGCGGCGCCCCTGTGTGTATGCCCCCCCACTAAAGTGTGTATAACACAGCGCCCTCTAGGAGTACTGCACTTCCGGAAAAGATACACACTTCGGGGATTCTGACCAATCAGAGCGCAGGAAGCCACTATGAGAGCGGGACTTAATGATCTGACCAATCAGAGGCCATCATGTCATCAACAAAGATGGCGGAGCGGAGGCGATATCATTATTATGAATGATTTGACAGATAATCCACATTCAATAATAGATACATTTGCAATAATTATTATTTAAATAAAAATAGACTAATTTACCCTGAGCAGCAGGAGCTCTCACGATGTATATGGGCATGTTATTAAACTTTAATCCTCGCAGTTTTGCTCTCGCATAGGAGTCTGCTCTGTGTATGTGTGTGTGAAGATCGCGCTGCTGCGCGTCACCGAGACTATACAGCTGTACAGTAACTTACATAGGAGTTTATTAATCATGTAGGAACGAGTTTGAAGCGGGGAAGAGACAGAGACATTACGTCATGTGAATTTACAAAGTACATATTTCCTTCCAAAAGCGGAGGAACAGCTGTTTAAATCTGCCAATATGGATGTGATGATTTATTCATCCAAGTTTGTTTAATAACAACACACAAGCCACCAAAAGATGTGAAAACATGCTAAATCGCTTGCTTTTATGAGTGATTTTATTTGTTTTAAGTGTTTTCTCCTACTTTGCGTTCTGCCGTTTCCTCTCATAATATCAGTGATTTCCCTGAGCGGCCGCCGCCCCTCCCCCACCCCCCGCACGAGCAGGACTCCGTTACCAGTTACCACAGCAACACATTCACTACAGCAAACAAGCTAACTTTTTTCTTTATATTATATTATATTATATAGAGGACAGCAGTTACAGCAAACATTATCCTTATTATATTATATTATATTGCATTGTATTATTTTATATTATATAAAGAGGAGAGCAGTTACAGCAAACATTCTCTTTATATTATATTATTTTATATTATATTGTATAGAGAAGACCAGCTGCATGCAACATTCTCATATTATATTATATTATATAGAGGAAAGCAATATTCTTATATTATATTATTATATTAATTAAATGTTTACACTAATTACACACGTTTTTTTAAGGCGCTTTGGTGCATTTCTCAAATCACAACTAAAATTCTTGTTCAACCTCCACATCATCTAGTCACTTGTGCACATCATGAAAGCAGTTTATCATTCTTTTGAACAAATTGCAAATGCTTTGGTACATTCATGCAATAAATGTAAGTGTCTGCTGTTTCTTACATTATCAATTGCTTATGTCATGTTGATCAAAATGTATTATACTGGTTCTCTGTTGAACAGTCTTACCCCTCAAAACATATAGGCATTAAATTACTAGTTGTCATAAACTGTCAAACATATTTTCTATTCTATTATATACAATTCTATTATACTTTTTTTGTCCTGAATTGTCGATGTGAATTCTGAATTTCACTAATGAAGGGGAATGTAAAGCATTAGATCAATCAATGATCACCAGTTCTCTTTAATCGCTCAGAGTGCATCTCATGAAGCTTCCTCTGGAAGGCATATAGACAGAGCACAACACATACACACTCTGAGAATGGAAGAACAACAGGGGGAACAGCCGAGAAGAAGAAGAGGAGGAGTAAGGATGTGTGGTGGAAGGATACAGAGGTAAAACAGAGGAAGATTGTAGGTTTCTGAAGAAATAGGGGCCAATATTGTAGATCATGTTCATGACCTCATGGCCGAGGCGGGTTGAAAGCTGAGCTGAATGTTGGGAGAACAACCGTGTGTGTCCTCAAACATTCAAGTCTTTATAGACAGAACATGCGTGTAATCAGACAATGTTCACTATACTGTACTGTTCACCATAAGCTGTAGACTTACTGTATTACAGCGGAGTCTACTTGCATTTTACATGAGACAGTAAAAATACGTGATAGAGATCCCTTTCCCACTCTACAGATAAAGCGTTGTGAATCTCGTTTCACGTACCTACCCCAAAGTGATAAAATAAAACAAAATTATGTATCAGATTTATAGACAAGTAATTTGTTCAGGCATGGTTTTCTAGGGAAATACAAACCTACGCACATATATTCGAACGCACATAACTATAGAATCAATTCTTAATGAGCATGTGAACGCCATCAGCGTTTATCACAGGTTCACGTTTAAAGTCTGTTTAGAGACATTCATATACATTTTTATCTTACAGTTACTGTAAATCCGGCTTCTAGTTCATAAACGCCAGAGGAGAACTGGCCCCCGACTGAGCCTGGGTTCTCCCAAGGTTTTTTTTCTCCATTGGGTCATCTGATGGGATGTTAGGACACCATTAGGTCACTGGATGGAGTTTTTCGGTTCCTTGCCACTGTTGCCTTTGGCTTGCTCAGTTGGGGATATTCAAATTAATTAACCAATCATACCATTGATCAGCTCTACCAAACGTGGATGTTTTTCCACTAAGAAACGAACATTGTTATTATGTTTTGATTGATACTGTGAAGCTGCTTTGATGCACTCTATATTGTGAAAAGCGCTATATAAATATACTTGATAGAGACATAATGTAACACACACACATACAGTATGTGTTTGAATAGTCTGTTCATCGCAATGGCATTGTCATTTTTTAACAGACCAACAGTGTATCTGTGAGTCCAGTCTCATAATGGGTACATACGTTTATGTGTCATACAGAAAATGTGCAGTCTTTTCATTGTCATCAAAATCGTAGCCAGTGTTTACTTCTGAAAATACTGATACAGTTATATTGACAACCATCAAAAGCCTGTAACTTGTTCAAAATCCTTAGTACAATATATATCAATGAACATATCAGTGCCTTGTGTCACAAACAAGAATGTCAAAATGCTTAGTCATGAAATCCTATTGTGTTCTGCTGTTTGTACGAAATGCACTTTCCTTGTTTGCAAATCTTAAGGATGATTCAAGAAATGTACCAAAGCGACTGATAAGAACTGTTTATAGAGGAGAGCAGTTACAGCATACATTCTCTCTCTCTCTCTCTCTCTCTCTCTCTCTCTCTCTCTCTCTCTCTCTCTCTCTCTCTATCTATCTATCTCTCTCTCTCTCTATCTATCTATCTATCTCTCAATATATATAGCCTATATATATAGCCTATATATATATATATATATATAAATCGATAGATAGAGAGAGAGAGGGGGGAGACAGAGCAGTTACATACTCATACAAAAGAAAAAAAAGTGTTTAAAAGAATCATGAATCAAGCTGACACGTTTAAATGTTTGTTTACATAATTATTTTGTACTTAATTTGATTTTAAAAGCCATTGGATCTGCACTAACCCTAACCCTAGCCCTAACCCTAGCCCTACCTCTGCCTGTGACTGTCAGTCTGACTGAGAATGAGATCTGCTCACACTGTGATCAGCCGCCCTTCCCCCACAGCACTGAGCCTGATCGCGCGCGCGCCCTTCCCCCACAGCACTGAGCCTGATCGCGCGCGCGCCCTTCCCCCACAGCACTGAGCCTGATCGCGCGCGCGCCCTTCCCCCACAGCACTAAGCCTGATCGCGCGCGCGCCCTTCCCCCACAGCACTGAGCCTGATCGCGCGCGCGCCCTTCCCCCACAGCACTGAGCCTGATCGCGCGCGCGCCCTTCCCCCACAGCACTGAGCCTGATCGCGCGCGCGCCCTTCCCCCACAGCACTGAGACTGATTGCGCGCGCGCCCTTCCCCCACAGCACTGAGACTGATCGCGCGCGCGCCCTTTCCCCACAGCACTGAGACCAGGGGCGAAAATTTCATCAAAATGTTGGGGGGGACAATAAACATAACAATTCTCAAGAGCAATTTTTGAAGGGGACACCAATAATACAGGCAAAATTGTACTTGCAAGGATACGTGTACACCGAGGAAAGCCTTACTACTATTATTAGTGTAGCATGGAGACCGTCCCAGTATCCTTCTTCTCAAAGTTTCTTTCTGGTTTAATGAAAAAGCTGACTAAATTTACCAAAAAAATTCTTCAAAACCATAAATTTTTTTGTAAATAAGTTGTTTTGTGTAAACAACTTATTTACAAAAAAATGTATGGTTTTGAAGAATTTTTTGGTCAATTTAGTTAGCTTTTTCATTCATTAAGCCACCAAAATACAATGGATTTTTTTTACATACCTTTAGAACAACCGAATCAAGCCCAGTGTAGGCTATAGTGTATATTGTGTATAGATGATGTAGAAAAAGTGACACAATTTGACGCAACTGAGATGACGGGAACCATGTTTTATTTACTACGGAAAAGTCGATTGGGGTCATAGATCCCAAAGATAAATGAGGGTTAAAGTAGCATTTAGATGTTTTTACACAGACATAAATAATATTATGACGTTTTAAAAATAAAATGTTAAATATTTATATTTGAAATGATTTAAAACATGAAAAGATACTTTAAATGTGAAATTAAAACCGCCAGTAGGAGGCAGTAAGTCACTGTTAATGAGTAAGTCATTGAGATTCATTCAACTGATTGTTCAAAAAGCTGATTCATTCAGTAAGGAAACACCTCGGTGTATTTCTTCAGTGCTGTGGCTTAGTTTTCAACTATTTTCGTTGGTAATATGGTGTCTAAAATGTACATCACTTAATATTAACTTCTTGTTTATTAAACTTGTATAAATCAAAATCACATTTGTTATCATGCTGATATCTGGAGAAAAACTGCACTCTTCGTGTGATATTATATTAGATTAACATATCATATTATCAACTATAATATTAAATTATATAAACCGACTAAATCACAGTGAAAGGGTTAAAATCTAAATGCGCACCCGGACTAGTCTAATCTACAAGACTGACGTTACATCACGTAGTGCGTAAACTCTATGGGTGTGGGTGGATATACTGTATTAAACAAGCTAGGTAAACGCAGACTGTATTAAACAAGGGTAAGTTAACGTTAAACGTTATAATCGCTAACATAGCAGACTACATCAGTGACAAAAGTGCATTGGTAACGTTACACTGTACACAATCATATATTTGTTTTTTGACATGATTTATTAATGACTCAGCATCATCTATATTAAAGAGAAAATAATCACTTCATCCGATGTTTAAAGTGAATAAAACATTGACTTACTGGAGTTCCACAACTACTAAAAAACTTAGTTCATCTCTCCCGCCACCGGAATGTGTGTGTGTGTCGGTGGTGAGGTAAAAGGGGCGGAGGCAGTGGACCAAAGCACTGTGAGGCAAGGGAGGGGGGACTCAAAATGTTTAAAACGGTTTTTTGTTGTTGCCCCGTTTGCATTTGTATTATTTTATTTCTTAAACAATTATTTTAAGAATATATCATTATTTTATTTACAACACACATATTTTAATGATATTTTAGGGGGGACAACCCTCAGATAGGGGGGGTCCTGACCCCCCCGACCCCCCCGCGATTTCCGCCTATGACTGAGACTGATCGCGCGCGCGCCCTTTCCCCACAGCACTGAGCCTGATCGCGCGCGCGCCCTTCCCCCACAGCACTGAGACTGATCGCGCGCGCGCCCTTCCCCCACAGCACTGAGACTGACCGCGCGCGCGCCCTTCCCCCACAGCACTGAGACTGATCGCGCGCGCGCCCTTCCCCCACAGCACTGAGACTGATCGCGCGCGCGCCCTTCCCCCACAGCACTGAGACTGATCGCGCGCGCGCCCTTCCCCCACAGCACTGAGCCTGATCGCGCGCGCGCCCTTCCCCCACTAAAATAATCCACACCCATCCCCCATCTTAACTGGAATAAATTGACAACAACACAGACTCCAAAAGTAGAGACATATTATACCAGCTTGAATATCAGCCCTGCTGTGTATTTGCAGACATCAGTTTACTATTTTGATTTATAAATGCTATTAGTAGAAAATAAGATGTCTGTTCAAGATATCTAGGTTGCTCTTTTAGGCATGTTTTGCTCTTTTAAACCTGTGCTTGTTCGGACATGCGCACTGGTTCCTAGTTCGAGTCGGGTGAGTTCGTTTACAAGTGATCATGTGCTCTGTCCACTAGAAAGACTTGATCCACCACAGTTTTTTTTTTTTTTTTTTTTTTTTTTTTAAGAAGAAACACTACTGCGATTAAAAAAAAGATTCTTGTCATCAGAGAGTTTTCTATTCGGTCAAATAAATAGTCACAATTGCAACGTGAAATCCAAATACGTAACTACGTCATTTACGCACGTCTGCGACAGTGGATGTATTTTCCCGGGAAATGCAGACACGTGACAATGGGACGCGAAACAGACGATAGCCCTCCACCACGCAGGAAAGGTGAGATGAAGTCTTGTCCTGAAAATGCATGATAACTAAATACATTGTAAAATATGAAAGTTATTCTATTTTTTTTTAAAATAATAAAATATTATTTTATTTTTATAAAAAGAATGAGGTTTATCTTTTTATAAAACCTTTTTTGTCAACTTTATTCGAATTTAATTAAACTATATGTGCCTATAGGGGTGGGCCGGGGATGGCAGGGGTTGGTGGCAATGTAAGTTTCTGGATATTTTCCATAAGAAAATTTGCGTGGCGAGGGCTTCGATTACCTCTCTCTTTTTGGACCATACATGTGTTTGCATCCCTGCATATGCGCGAGGGAGGGAGAGAGCAAGACAGTTTGAAGGCGCGCGCGCGGCCGGGGCTCTGCTCGTTCTTTCAGTAACATGCGCCCTTGTCACACTCATCTACATCACTCACCGATCAAATAAGGCTTTGGCGGCAGGGGCGTGTCTAGAAGGGGGGCACGGGGTGGCACTGGCCCCCCCTGGAATATGATTGGCCCCCCCGGTGCCCCCCCAACATCATTGGGCTAGATTTACTGTCAACCTGACAATGCCCAACGCCATTGGATCAGAGCGCTGTCAATCACTGCTTGATTTGCGATTCGCAAAGCGAAATCACAGGTCCGCGTTTTTAAAACAGTAGGAGAGAGAGAGAGATACCCCGACACGTCATTGTTTATGGTATATACACACTCAATTACAGTATATATTTTGAAATATTGCACCGTATGTTAGTCTGATTACTTTCATGTGTGACTGATCA
Source organism: Gila orcuttii (assembly GCA_026230005.1). Taxonomy (NCBI): domain Eukaryota; kingdom Metazoa; phylum Chordata; class Actinopteri; order Cypriniformes; family Leuciscidae; genus Gila; species Gila orcuttii. The sequence continues at coordinate 6,693,405 of JAPDVR010000003.1, forward strand.
AGCCAGTAACGTTAGATCAGCTAACGTAACTTCGGCAGACTGAATAGAGATTCCGCGGCAGCGCACGACCACATAAATATAAAATAGATAATTTTTATAGATTTTTAATAGATTTTACTTTATCTGTTGTTTTAAAGACTAAAGGCACAATAATCTTTTTCCAAAAAAGTCGTGCCGTGGTGAACATTAAAATGTGATAACGTTAACTAACACCATAGCTACATGCAACTCTGTGTAATTTAGATACTTAAAGGGTTTTTGTTTATTTTTACACCGCAACAGGACATCCAAGATTTCTTTAAGAAATCATTTTAGAGACAGATTTCATGCAGAGAACGTTCACCGACACTCACACACACATTCAATGTTTGTGTTGAGAATAATGCATGTTAGATGACTAATTAATGGCTAGGTGATGTTTTTTTTATTTATAAGAACAAAACTGTGTGGTCCAATCCATGTAAAATACAAAATGATTTTCAGGCTCTTGTTCAGTGCCACATTTAATACCATCTATATTAGGGCACTGGGCATTGCAAAGATTTTTTGAATCGCGTTTAATATTTTCTAAACAAGTATTTCTTTCTAGTTGAATTTTCTAGCTGATTTCCCATGGGCCCCCCTGACTGGTCCTTGGTCCACACTGTGCCCCCCCATTTATAAAATCCTAGAATCGCCCCTGTTTGGCGGGGCAAATAAACTGCATCCAACTGCTTTCCCTGACGCCTGGATCGTTGTTTGTCCACAGCCAGGAACAGCACGTCTGCGTGGCATCGCAATCTTCTTGTAAACAGACCCACTCGCTACATGAAAACGCATGCGATGATGCGAAATGAGGCATAGTTGTCTTGCGTTGGAGGCGGTCATATGCAAACGACTGGTACATCACTTCGTACCGTGACGTCACCTCGTACCATGGATCCACATAGAGCTGTATTTAGAGCTTGATTAAATAAATGCTTCGTTTATAATGGGGGGGGGGGTTGGGGCGGGGCGGACATCTTAAGCTATTAAACTTGCAGGAAGTTTTAATAGTACATAGATCTCTTATATACCAAAAGATCAAGGCAAATTTGGTCTCATGTCATGACCCCTTTAAAAGTATAATGTAAAGTATAAAAAGCAAAGCATACTTTGAGATTAGCCTGGCTATTGACTATTTTCCTACAGTAATTTCCCTTTTACATCATATAATGTACATCATATGGTTGAGAACTTTTAGTAATAATCAAAATAATAGCTGACATTAAAGAAAATGCTGCTAATGAATTTCTCCTCTTCAGGGCGTGGAGTTTTCACCACTGGAGCTTTCTTCAGAGGGGATTTTGTTCTTGAATACAGAGGTGAACTTCTGAGTTCAGAGGAGAGTCTTGCTCGAACTGAACACTACACTGAAGCTGAGAACACGTTCCTGTTTGATTTTCAGTGGCATGGCAGAAATTGGTGGTGAGTAAAGAACTGTTGGATTGATGTAGTAGTGATGCTAAAATATCTGGAACTGTAAAATAGTTGGGGTGTGTTCATGCCTGTAGTTCAAAATTCATCAGAGGATTTTTTGGCCAGAGGCTAAAGACTACAGCCAGTAGTAGGGGCTGTCCCGCATGTTCTCAACCCGCCCATAGAGGGTGGGATCTCACTCACAGAATGTACACAGTGTCAGCCATCTTTTTTTGGAAGCTAAGCTAGCAGGCTCTTGTTCTGTGGAGAAAGCTGAGTAGTAGGGGTTACCATCCTCTTTTTCCCGGACATGTCTGGCCGTCGATGTCTGGGATTCAGCTTTTGCTTTCTGCAGTCGCCATTCATTGTTTACATGCACACCTTTTGTTTCAATCTAACTGCATTCATTCCGATTGGTGAATCTGAATGTAGTGTTTACATGAAAGCTAAACAAGTGATCGGTTGATGTGCATTTTAACATTGCTAAGAAAATTTCGTCTCACAGGTGTCGCTCATCGGTAATCACGCCACCGGCCTCGCGCCGTTCTCCTGCGGCCCTCAGTCTCGTCCTGCTCGCCACAGTAAACATGACCCGCGCCGTTCTCCCGCGGCCCTCACTCGTCCTGCTCGCCACAGTAAACATGACTCGCGCCGTTCTCCCGCGGCCCTCACTCGTCCTGCTCGCCACAGTAAACATGACCCGCGCCGTTCTCCCGCGGCCCTCACTCGTCCTGCTCGCCACGGTAAACATGACTCGCGCCGTTCTCCCGCGGCCCTCACTCGTCCTGCTCGCCACAGTAAACATGACTCGCGCCGTTCTCCCGCGGCCCTAGCCTCGTAGCCACAGTAAACATGACTCGCGCCGTTCTCCCGCGGCCCTCACTCGTCCTGCTCGCCACAGTAAACATGACTCGCGCCGTTCTCCCGCGGCCCTCACTCGTCCTGCTCGCCACAGTAAACATGACTCGCGCCGTTCTCCCGCGGCCCTCACTCGTCCTGCTCGCCACAGTAAACATGACTCGCGCCGTTCTCCCGCGGCCCTCACTCGTCCTGCTCGCCACAGTAAACATGACTCGCGCCGTTCTCCCGCGGCCCTCACTCGTCCTGCTCGCCACAGTAAACATGACCCGCGCCGTTCTCCCGCGGCCCTCACTCGTCCTGCTCGCCACGGTAAACATGACTCGCGCCGTTCTCCCGCGGCCCTCACTCGTCCTGCTCGCCACAGTAAACATGACTCGCGCCGTTCTCCCGCGGCCCTAGCCTCGTAGCCACAGTAAACATGACTCGCGCCGTTCTCCCGCGGCCCTCACTCGTCCTGCTCGCCACAGTAAACATGACTCGCGCCGTTCTCCCGCGGCCCTCACTCGTCCTGCTCGCCACAGTAAACATGACTCGCGCCGTTCTCCCGCGGCCCTCACTCGTCCTGCTCGCCACAGTAAACATGACTCGCGCCGTTCTCCCGTGGCCCTCACTCGTCCTGCTCGCCACAGTAAACATGACTCGCGCCGTTCTCCCGCGGCCCTCACTCGTCCTGCTCGCCACAGTAAACATGACTCGCGCCGTTCTCCCGCGGCCCTCACTCGTCCTGCTCGCCACAGTAAACATGACTCGCGCCGTTCTCCCGCGGCCCTCACTCGTCCTGCTCGCCACAGTAAACATGACTCGCACCGTTCTCCCGCGGCCCTCACTCGTCCTGCTCACCACAGTAAACATGACTCGCGCCGTTCTCCCGTGGCCCTCACTCGTCCTGCTAGCCACAGTAAACATTACTCGCACCGTTCTCCCGCGGCCCTCACTCGTCCTGCTCGCCACAGTAAACATGACTCGCGCCGTTCTCCCGCGGCCCTCACTCGTCCTGCTCGCCACGGTAAACATGACTCGCACCGTTCTCCCGCGGCCCTCACTTGTCCTGCTCGCCACAGTAAACATGACTCGCGCCGTTCTCCCGCGGCCCTCACTCGTCCTGCTCACCACAGTAAACATGACTCGCGCCGTTCTCCCGCGGCCCTAGCCTCGTAGCCACAGTAAATATAATGAATGGCGACTGTAGAACGCAAAAGCCGAATCCCGAACATTTTGGGCGATCTCAAAACACATTTTCGAGCAAGCTCATCAGAGGAGACTCACTAGTAGCCTATACTTGTAGTTTAAATACTGCGCTCTGTTACCGGTAGGCGTGGCCTCCTAGGGCAGCGAAGCAAGTGCATTCTGGGAGTTGTTGTCTTTCATCCACATAAGCCATCCACCCTTTAATTTGAGATGGCTTTATCTGAGAGCTGAGAGGATGTTGCAGTACACTATCATATATATCAGTGGTTTTCAGACCCTCTCTGCAGATTCTGTATGTCTCCTTCACCAGACACACTCAGTTGAGTTCATAGAGCCGTGTTCTGATGATAAACTCCTCATCTGAATCAGCTGGATTAAAACACGAGACATACAGCATATGCAGAGCGGTGGGTTCCCAGGACTGGGGTTCAGAACCACTTATAGAAAATAACTGTACATTTCTATCATGTATAATAAGATTACAAGTATTGAGTGATAATTAGATGTCTTTATAGCATGGATGCATCTAAAGAAGACGGGTCGTCCTTGGGAAGACTTGTAAACGATCAGACCAGAAATCCTACTTGCAAAATGAGAACCGTTGAAGTGAGCAGAAAACCTCACCTGTGTCTCTTTGCTGTACGAGACATTCTACCAGGAGAAGAAATCACTTACAATTATGGAGACTCAGATTGGCCATGGCGAGTCAAGGTACTATCAAGAAAATGCTAAAGAGATTGATCAGTAATTCATGATAATCTTTTACTGTCATTCTGATTAGTTACCATGTGATTGTGGTCTCATATTTCTGAAGCCTTTAAATCAAGCATCAGCAGAATCCACTAATAAAAAGCCAGCCAGCAGTTTGGGCCCGCAGAAATCGGTAGGTCCACTTTAAAACATCTGTATCATTATATTATTGACTATTTCAGCTTAGAGATGTGTGTGAAAGAAATGATAGTTAACCCTTTGACGCGTACGATCACACCGGTGTGATCAGTCTTGGCTGGTCCCTGGAGCGTACGATCACACCGGTGTGATTAGAACGTTCAGTGAATCACATGATCAACTGCTAAATTCAAAATTTCAAACTTTTGCTTTTACTGCTTTCCCGCTTTGACTGGCACTGAGCCAGAGACGGACGTGCACAGCTCTCATCATTATCACAACTGTTCAGTGTATTTTATTGTTTATTTTAGGTTTCATTCACTTTAAATTACATTACACAATAACAAATATATAATTTATTATTGCACACTAATATTTATAACAACAAAATAACCTTTTAAACATGATGTAATATTAATATTTATTCGAGTCAAACACACCTTGTAGAGAAAATGGCCTTTTCACACAGCAAGCGTCAGCGACGCGTGAGCAGCGCATATTTTTTTCGCCGTGCGTGCATGTTAGTCAATGAGTGGATTCAAAACCAGGAGCAGGAGCAGCGCGTGAGCCTCAAGCAGGAGCGTCGCGTGAGATGCAGTGAAGCGGGGGTTACTGTCATATATTTCGGGAGACATGGATGATCTTGCATGTTGTAAATCCAGCAGGCTCTGAGTCCAACTCTCCATCAGTGTTGTAAACAAATAATGGCGGCGCCCATAGCCCGTATATCTTACCGATCAACTAACATGATCTTTTTTTCTCTAAGTATTAAAACCACATTAGGAGTTACCTTACATATATTTAATGATGTTAATAACTACAAGTTTGTAAATATTTTGTATAATAAATTAAAAAAGATTTGAACTGTCATGCATTGCGAGTCTTTTTTTTCCCGCTGACAAATGATGTAGAGCTGACGTCACTGTTACCTCACACTCGCCTTTGTTCTAATTTAAAGACACAACTTTAATCAAGCTCACCAACTTCAGAGAAAATGACAGAAAAATTTATATAAAAGACGACAACTGACAAATGAGGAAATTGAGGACATTTTTTTTAATTCTGACGAGATTTTTGACAGCGAGGCAGAGAGTGACAGCGATGAAGATCTTCCCCCAAACCTTGAAGCTCTTGACAACATTGCAGATGAAGAGATGACACCAGTCCCAAATGAGGCAGAAGAGGTAAACTCATTGTTATGGAAGAAAACCAACCTTTTTAATCCTCCTGGGCCAGGCAATTTTGACAACCAGCTCTGTGGTGTGCAAAATCCACCAGAATCACCCAGTGAGGTCAACTGTTTTAAATTGTTCCTCACAGAAGATGTCATGGGAGAAATTGTGGAGGAAACAAACCGCTATGCCTCTGACTTGCAAGAAAGGGAAATTAAAGGAAAGCTGGTTAAATGGGTTCCAACAAATATCCCTGAAATGTACACATTTTTAGTGGCAGTTCTCTTAATGGGGGTGATAAAAAAAACCATCACTTCGTGATTACTGGAGCACAGACCCCATGCTCTTGACCCCATTTTTTGGGTCTTTGTTCTCACAGGATCGCTTCCTTCTGCTCCTCCGCTGTCTTCACTTCGCAAACAATGCGACAGCAGTTTCCAATGACCCGCTGAAAAAAATCAGACACATATTTACTGCTCTCACCTCCTCCTTTCGTCTCATTTTTGTGCCATACAGGGATCTGTGTGTGGATGAGTCTCTGATGAAGTGGAAAGGCAGGCTGGCATTTCGTCAGTTCATTCCATCTAAACGGCACAGATTTGGGGTCAAGTTTTTTGTTTTGTGTGATGTGCTAACTGGTTATGTGGAGGACATGATAATTTACACCGGATCTACCACTGACATCCAACATTACCCAGGACTTGGGATTTCTGGGTCCGTTGTGATGACACTTCTAGCACCTTACCTAAAAAAATGTCATGTTCTTTATGTGGACAACTGGTACAGTAGTCCCACACTTTTCCAGCACCTCTTGTCACTTGGCACTGGAGCTTGTGGGACTGTGCGCGCAAACAGGAAAGGGATGCCAAAGTTCACCTGTAAGATGAAAAAAGGTGAGGTGGAATTCGAAGAGAATGGGTCACAGATGGCAGTAAAATGGCACGACAAGAGGGATGTTCATGTCCTTACCACAGTCCACCCAACTGGTATGGCAGCCACCGGGAAGCTTGATCACATCACTGGGCAACCAAGGATGAAGCCAGTCTGTGTGCTGGAGTATAACGAAAAGATGGGGGCAGTTGACAAAGCTGATATGATGACTGGTTTCCATGAATGCACCAGAAAGTCTACCAAGTGGTACAAGAAGATATTTTTTCATGTAAAAAATCAGCCACATCGTCTACCGGCAAATTACTGGTGAGAAATGGATACAAATCATCTAATAATAAATATAAACAAGATAAAAAGTGATAACATTTTTAATTAATGTAATCAAAAGTGTTAACAAATTCACAATAATAAACAGACCACACTGTCACATACTATTCTAGTCTCCTCACTCCCTCCCTATTGATGTGCTCTACTATGAGTAGGAAAGGAAATCACCTCCCTACAATTCAGGACGAACCTGATGAGAGGGCTGCTGGAGGAGTACAGCACATCGCGGTGTCCAACCAAAGGAGGGCGTCCTGCCTTAGACACTCCTCTGCGCCTTACAGCCAGGCATTTCCCATCTGAAGTCCCTCGGACCACTTCCCAGGGCAGCAAGACCAGGCGGCACTGCAAGGTCTGCCTCTCCAGCACACGCAAGGGCAAGCAGAGGCGCCTCACCAAGCACATGTGTGTGCCATGCAACACTCCCTTGTGTGCTGTCCCATGTTTTGAGGAGTACCACACACTGAAGCATTATTAAGCCTGTAAAAAGTCAGAGTATATTAATTCATTTATGATGATACTATTTTAATTATTATTTATTGTAATTATATTAAGTATAAAGGTATGTATAATAGTTTGTTTTAAACAAAAACATTTATCAAAAGTCAAGAGTATATTTATAGAATTTTTGTTTGTTTGTTTATGATGATACTATTTTGATATTCATTGTAAATATATTTGTTATCTGTTTTGTAATTATATTAGTAAGTATAAACGTATTGTGTTAAAAAAAACATTTAACTTACATTAAAATAGATTTAATAAAACATACATGAAATGTGTACATTTTGTGATTTCTTTTTAACAAATGTCATACGTTTGAATTCTATGAATAATGCTAAACTTATACTATACATATATCTCACTAGCAAAGCAGAAAAAAGCTACAGTATGACATCGTTAAAGGGATAGTTCACTTTAAAATGAAAATTCTGTCATCATATACTCAACCTCAAGTTGTTTCAAACCTGTATGAATTTCTTTCTTCTGCTGAACACAAAAGATGATATTTTGAACAATGTCAGTAACCAGACCGTTAACTGGAGCCATTGACTTCCATAGTATATATTTTTTCCTACTATGGAAGTCAATGGCTCCGGTTATCGGTCTGGTTACTGACATTCTTCAAAATATCATCTTTTGTGTTCAGCAGAAGAAAGAAATTCATACAGGTTTGAAACAAATTGAGGTTGAGTATATGATGACAGAATTTTCATTTTAAAATGAACTATCCCTTTAAATTATATTTCCAACAAACATTTGAGCAAGCTAATAAGTGAGGTGTGACCATATATAATTGTATATATGTATATCACACAGCTTGCTCAAATGTTTTGTATATAGGAAAATATAATTCAACAATGTGGCTTTTCTCTGCTTTGCTATTGAGAGATATAAAACTCAGTAACAATATTAACTAAAACAAACAAGAAAATCGATGTAAAGGATTTAACGGCAAATATGTGCTTTGGTATATTCATGTTATGTATTACGTATCAATTCAACTGAACCCCGACTTTACCTCCTGAATGCACGGATTACTGAACATATTTATTTGCAATTTGCAATGTGCAAAACAGCGGGTTGACAGACAAACAAACCGTAATGACCACATTATTGAGCACTGTCCGTTTTACGTTCTTTATTCATATTTATTGTATGCTTGTAAATAATTCTAGATGCTTCAGAATACAATTAAAAACTAAAATATAGCCTAACGTTACTCACCGATTGTCACGCGGCTGTTGTGAGGGAGATGCAAAGAACCATGTGCAAGCGAAATTCAAAGCAGTGGGGGGGGGGGGACATAAACAAAACAATATCAACCATAGTCGGTACACGCTAACAAATTATTTGAGAGGTTTTGAATAAAAAATAAAGCAAAACGTTCAAACTACTCACCTGCAGACGTGTATCCATCGTGTGCGCCATTGTGACTGCGAAATGTCACGTGACAAGGTTCATGCGTCTCCATGGAAATTAGAACGGGATTGATTGCAAAATAACGGTCGCAGAAAAAAACTCACGCCAGGCTGCCAGTCTGACTATTTTAGAACTTACGTGCGAAAGGGTTAAAGTGTAGGACAGCTAGAGGAATGAACATGAACAAGTTTTTCTGTCCTTCACAAATATTTCCTGCTTTCTTAGCCCCATTGTGCAGCTTCTCTTCCCTTTCCTGAATTGGACAAGGTGAACAGCAATGGTCCACATAAGCTGTCAGGCAAAGCAAGAACATCAAGGAATAAAACGGTAACCATCTCATACATGCAGCAGCGATGTACTGATGTTTACTGCCAGCTAGTTAAAAGTGCAGTCAGTGATTTCTGAGAAACACTGTTGATATTTAAAATCGACAGCCAAACAAACACACCTCCCTTCATTGCTCCGCCCCCAAAATAATGAACAACACAGGCAACCAGTTGATTATAGGTGACTCGAGTGATTTAACTAATTATTTCTGTTTCCAGTACAGAACCTATAGGATGTTGTGCATGCGCAGTCAACACAAAATTAAAGAATCACTCTCTGAGACAACTCAGTAGTCACGAGTCATTAAAGATTCGTTCAAAATGTCTATCACACAAACAAGCCCCCCACCTACACCCCTACAACCCCCCCCCCCCCCCCAAAAAAAAGGGCAAACCCGACCCCACCACCTTAACTGGCACATTTTGTGCGGGAAACCCTGAAAACAAGAAATGACTTGGATGGTATGGAGTAAATTTAGCGGCTTACTACCAACCTCTGCTAGTTAAAAGAGTAGTCTGTCTTTCTTTAGTGGAAAATAAATGAAATTTTCTCCATATAATGAACTTCTTCAATGGGGTCCAACAGTTTAAAGGTCCAAAATTTGAGTTTCAGTGCAGCTTCAAAGTCTCGACACGATCCAGCCGAGGAATAAGAGTCTGATCTAGACAAACCAGTGGACATTTATAACAAAATAAACATTTATATACTTTTAATTACAAATGCTTGTCTTGCACTAGCTCGATGCACCACAAAAACTCCTCCAACTTCAAAATCGTCAGACATCGTTTTTTGAATGATGTTAGACTTAGTCTTTGCCTGTTCGCTTTATAAATACTAGGTCGGTACTTCTGCCTACCTTTCGCGTGACCTTTCACCCTGATGACGTAATGTGTGTCGCATCACAGCTCGTGCAAGACCAGCATTTGTGGTTTAAAAGTATATAAATGTGTATTTTGTTAGAAATGTCCGCTGGTTTGTCTAGTTCAGACTCTTATTCTTCGGCTGGATCGTGTCGAGACTTTGAAGCTGCACTGAAACTCACATCTGGACCTTCGACCCGTTGGACCCCATTGAAGTCACTATATGGAGAAACACCTGGAGTGTGTTCCTCAAAAACCTTCATTTCTTTTACACTGAAGAAAGAAAGACATGAACATCTTAGATGGTGTGATGATGGCGAATAAATTATCAGGAAATTTTAATTCTGAAGTGAACTAATCATTTAAGTAGTTATTGGTTCAGAGTTTTAATGTCTGAACCAGTGTAACTATTAATTTGACTATTGTCACAATTTTGTTGTTTTTTATTTTATTAATGATCTTTGCTTTGAAGTGTGCAAAACACGTTTCTTTATTTTTTATTCACCCCTACAGTGTGTTTGTTTTGTTTTATATGGGTGCCACAGTTTTCAATATTTTTAATGTCATTTTATTCTTGTTTAAGCTAAATACCTCTTTATATATCTGCAGAAGCGGTTTCAATCAAGACTGTTACAGTCATCCTCAGTCGCATCCACATCTGGTGCACCCTCTTCATCAGCACCCTGTGCTGTGTCCACCTCTATAATGGCCTCATCAACCTCATGCCCTCCTGCCCTGTCCTCATCAGCATCAACACCTCCTGCGCCACCCACGTCACCTTCATCATCCTCGCCTGTGCAGCCTTCATCATCCTCGCCTGTGCAGCCTTCATCAGCCTCGCCTGTGCAGCCTTCATCAGCCTCGCCTGTGCAGCCTTCATCATCCTCGCCTGTGCAGCCTTCATCATCCTCGCCTGTGCAGCCTTCATCAGCCTAGCCTGTGCAGCCTTCATCATCCTCGCCTGTGCAGCCTTCATCATCCTCGCCTGTGCAGCCTTCATCAGCCTCGCCTGTGCAGCCTTCATCATCCTCGCCTGTGCAGCCTTCATCATCCTCGCCTGTGCAGCCTTCATCAGCCTCGCCTGTGCAGCCTTCATCAGCCTCGCCTGTGCAGCCTTCATCATCCTCGCCTGTGCAGCCTTCATCATCCTCGCCTGTGCAGCCTTCATCATCCTCGCCTGTGCAGCCTTCATCAGCCTCGCCTGTGCAGCCTTCATCATCCTCGCCTGTGCAGCCTTCATCATCCTCGCCTGTGCAGCCTTCATCAGCCTCGCCTGTGCAGCCTTCATCATCCTCGCCTGTGCAGCCTTCATCATCCTCGCCTGTGCAGCCTTCATCATCCTCGCCTGTGCAGCCTTCATCATCCTCGCCTGTGCAGCCTTCATCAGCCTCGCCTGTGCAGCCTTCATCAGCCTAGCCTGTGCAGCCTTCATCATCCTCGCCTGTGCAGCCTTCATCATCCTCGCCTGTGCAGCCTTCATCATCCTCGCCTGTGCAGCCTTCATCATCCTCGTCTGTGCAGCCTTCATCATCCTCGCCTGTGCAGCCTTCATCATCCTCGCCTGTGCAGCCTTCATCATCCTCGCCTGTGCAGCCCTCATCATCCTCGCCTGTGCAGCCCTCGTCGCCTTATGCGCAGCCTTCATCATCCTCATCCTCGCCTGCTCCACCCTTATCTTCACCTTGTGCTGTGTCAACACCGGTGGTTCACTCATCACAGGTGTCTGAGACACTCTCATGGTGGGAGTGGGTAGATTCATTTGCTGAATTATTGGGATGGTCGGGGTGTATTGCACTGGTAGATCTAACAATAGATTATATGAAATTAAATATCATTTATATTTGTTTGTATTCATCCTCTTCCAGATATCCTCTTCCAGATATCCTCTTTAAGGCCATCAAGAAAAAGACAGGTATGTGACTTGCCATGTGATACTTTATATGCAATTTTTTTTGCATAATTATGAATTGGCTTGCATAATAGTATTCGCAATATGATGAAACGTAATGTTACAGCAACCACTGCCTTGAGTAAGTGTTAAATTCTCTCATTCAGTATTCCGGAAGTTCCGTCTGTGACACAGACTACAGCGATGTCAGAGACTACAGCGATGTTGACTACATACCAAAAATCAGCTCAGATGAATCGGATGGTAGTTCTTCTGGACATGACATGGTCAAAAGTGCTTTGATACATCCAACATCTCCCAACGAGGCAGGTAGTTCATCTGATCAATTTATGACCGCACCATCACCAAAAAAGATGAAATGCCAATCTAAAGAGACAAACACCTTGTCTGGTGAAAAGACTTTTATTCAGTCAATGCCATCACCAAAGCAGGAACGCAAGGCGTACAACAAGAAGCAGTATTGCCTTTATTGCTCTAAGCCATATTCAAAAATGGCAAGACACCTTGAATTTGTCCATCGCAACGAAGTGGGGTTTGTAAAGGCAATAGCATTTCCAAAACATTCTAAAGAAAGACGAGTCCAGTTAAACCTCTTTAGAAAAAGGGGCAACTTTGCCTACAACACAGATGTGGTGAGACAAGGACATGGGGAGATGATTGCCTGCTACCGTCCAAAAAATAGACAAAGAGCCAAAGAATTTTTTCACTGCATTTACTGCCAAGGGCTTTACAACAAGCATAGCCTTTGGAAACATATCAAAAACTGTCCCCTGAAACCTAAAGAGGATGATGCCCAGGGCAGGAAAAGAGTTCGATTTCTGTGTGCTTTAAACACACCAGTTGGCTTAGAAGTGAGCAAAGGTTTCAAGAAAATACTGTCCTTTATGAACTATGATGAAGTTTCGCGTGTAGTTCATACTGACAGATGCATCATGCAGCTGGGGGAGCACATGTTCAACAGGATGGGGTCTGATGTGACCAAACATGACTACATCAGACAGAAGATGAGCGAAGTAGGCAGACTTCTTCTTGAAGCAAGGAAGATTACCCCACTGAGAACAATGGTAGACTTCTTCATACCAGCAAACTTCAAACATGTCATAGCATGTTTGAAGAAAAACTCCTACCGCATTCCTTCTTTAGCTCTCAAACTTGGGCATTCTTTAAACAAGGTCTGTAGCATTGTTGAGAGCAATGCCATGATGTATGGAGATCATGATCGTGCTGAATGCGCCCGAGACTTCAGGAAAATACACCAGGCAAGGTGGAATGAGTACATTTCTGCTGGTGCTATAACTACATTGAAAGAAGCCAAGTGGAACACACCACAGATCATTCCTTTCACTCAGGATGTCAAAGTCCTGCACGCACATCTTGAAAAGAAACACGATGGGCTCCTAAGTAAGCTCAGAACTTGCCCTTCTGCTGACGGCTACTCTGCTCTAGCCAAGGTCACACTGTCCCAGGTCATCCTGTTCAACCGAAGGAGAGAAGGTGAGGTATCCCGGATGCTTTTGTCAGCTTTTTAAAGTAGGGATTCTTCTGAGCTACACGAAGACATTGCCATCTGTCTGTCTGAGTTTGAGAGGAAGCTGTGTCTGCACTTCACAAGAGTTGAGATCCGGGGTAAACGAGGCAGAAAGGTTCCTGTGCTCCTCAAGCCTTCCATGGTTTCTGCCATGGAGCTGCTCGTTGAAACGCGGGAGCTTTGTGGTGTTCCAGCAGAGAATCCCTTTATGTTTGCCAGATGTGGAGCAATGTCAGCCTACAGAGGTGGAGAGTGCATCAACAAAGCTGCTTGCGAATGTGGCATAAAGAACCCTGAAGCACTGTCATCAACTAGGCTCAGGAAACACATAGTCTAAAATTCTTAACCTTGATGAGAATGAAGCAGACCAACTGGCTGATTTCCTTGGTCACGATATCAGAATCCACAGACAGTATTACCGGTTACCAGAGGGAACACTGCAGATGGCAAAAATGAGTAAAGTCCTAATGGCCATGGAGAAAGGAACACTGTCTGACTACAAAGGAAAGAAACTTGATGACATTGAAATCGACCCAAATGGTATGAGTATATTTAGTCTGTGTATCTGTGCTGTACTTATTTACAAAACACATCATGTCACAGATACTAAGTATCTGTGAATATAGTGTTAATTTTATTGTCATTTAATTATTTAGAGCAACTTGAGGCCCAAGGTGATTCCATGTCAAGTGATGAGGAGGACTACAGTGACCTATCTCAGACAACAGCACCAGCAGAGACTGATCGACCTGTTCAACCTGTTCAATCTGATCAACCTGTTCAACCTGATCAATCTGTTTCACAGGTGGATCAAGGTAAGAAAAATCTCTAAACTGCACAAACAACAATAATCAAATAAACATGAATTAGCTCCATGCAGCAATATCCAGCCAAATTCAAATAATCAACACATGAGGACACAATCTTGATTTGGTTTTTACTCACCGATTTAGTTGTATTGAGAATGTGTAATGAGAATTTACTTTTTAACTATTTCATAGGTTCTTCAAACGCTCCAAAAAAGAAATGGGAGGACAGTGAGGTAAAAGCAGTAGAGAGACACATGATGAAGTTCATCAAGACATGCAAAGTTCCTGGTAAGCAAGACTGTGAAAGATGCATTCACGCAGAGCCAGAAGCTTTGAAGCAGCGAACATGGACTGGTGTGAAAAATTATGTGCGGAACAGGATCACGACTCTTAAAAGAAAGGGTGGTTTGTAGGGAGCCATAAACACTTCAACACTTTGCATATTATGCTCTTTTTGTAAGAAATTGAGCTAAATTAAAAGAAATGAGGATAAAGGTGTAGAAATATTCTGAGGATGGAATGAAACAGAATATAAAGTGAAAAGTTAGAGTATAAGAAAGCTAATGAAGAAGTAGAGGATAGTAATATAGTCAAATTTCATTTATTCAGTTTTCTTTGTTCAGTTGCAATGAAGTTGGATGGAATGTCATGTTAAACTTTTTGATATTTCTGTTATAGAGGGAGGAGAGAATGTAAAGATGATAAAGTGAAGAGTGATTAGCTGTGTTGGACATGGGCTGTGGCTGGATGTAACCGATCGGTGAGAGTTGCCGTGTGGAGGCGGGAGGAGCTGAAAACTGAGACGTGAGTTTGACACTTTCTGCTTCCTGTAGTGACGCTTGCGCTGTGTTTGCATACTTTACCACAGCTGAAGTGGAATAAATGCATTATTTGCCAAATACACCAATATTTCAGAGACATTTTGATTCAATACATGTACTGCTTAATACAGCATCTGTTTGTACAAGAATATAGTTCAACATAAGCCTAAATCCCAATGAAGTGGGGTCTACATTGTATCAGTTTTATTTTGATAACCATGACAATATAACATTGCGACTACATGAAAAGAGCTTTAAAGAGGTTGATAAAGAGGTTGAAAAGAGGTAGGAGTGAACGTAAAGAGGTTGAAAAGAGGGAGGAGTGAAGGTAGAGGATGGAAAAGAGGGAGGAGTGAAGGTAAAGAGGTTGAAAATGGGGAGGAGTGAAGGTAAAGAGGGAGGAGTGAAGGTAAAGAGGGAAGAGTGGGTAAACAGGGAGGAGTGAAGGTAAAGAGGTTGAAAATGGGGAGGAGTGAAGGTAAAGAGGGAAGAGTGGGTAAAGAGGGAAGAGTGGGTAAAGAGGGAGGAGTGAAGGTAAAGAGGTTGAAAATGGGGAGGAGTGAAGGTAAAGAGGGAAGAGTGGGTAAAGAGGGAGGAGTGAAGGTAAAGAGGTTGAAAATGGGGAGGAGTGAAGGTAAAGAGGGAGGAGTGAAGGTAAAGGAGGAGGTAGAGATTTTGAAGGGTGGATGGAGGAAATATCAAGGATGGTTGGGCACTGAGAATCATTCCCACCTCCAAGTTAATTGATTTTTCATTGATGGTCCTACCTCATTGTTCACAATGTGTTCAAGACTGTTAATATTAAAGAGTCATTTAATTGGAGTGTGTCACTCGAGTCCCCAAAGAGTCATTTAATCGGAGTGTGTGTGTCTCTCAAGTCCCCAAAGAGTCATTTAATCGGAGTGTGTGTGTCTCTCAAGTCCCCAGAGTCATTTAATCAGAGTGTGTGTCTCTCAAGTCCCCAAAGAGTCATTTAATTGGAGTGTGTGTCTCTCAAGTCCCCAGAGTCATTTAATTGGAGTGTGTGTCTCTCAAGTCCCCAAAGAGTCATTTAATCGGAGTGTGTGTCTCTCAAGTCCCCAAAGAGTCATTTAATCGGAGTGTGTGTGTCTCTCAAGTCCCCAGAGTCATTTAATCAGAGTGTGTGTCTCTCAAGTCCCCAAAGAGTCATTTAATTGGAGTGTGTGTCTCTCAAGTCCCCAAAGAGTCATTTAATCGGAGTGTGTGTCTCTCAAGTCCCCAAAAAATCATTTAATCGGAGTGTGTGTGTCTCTCAAGTCCCTAAAGAGTCATTTAATCGGAGTGTGTCTGTGTCTCTCAAGTCCCCAAAGAGTCATTTAATCGGAGTGTGTCTGTGTCTCTCAAGTCCCCAAAGAGTCATTTAATCGGAGTGTGTGTGTGTCTCTCAAGTCCCCAGAGTCATTTAATCGGAGTGTGTCTGTGTCTCTCAAGTCCCCAAAGAGTCATTTAATCGGAGTGTGTGTCTCTCAAGTCCCCAAAGAGTCATTTAATCGGAGTGTGTGTGCGTCTGTGTTTCTCAAGTCCCCAAAGAGTCATTTAATCGGAGTGTGTGTCTCTCAAGTCCCCAAAGAGTCATTTAATCGGAGTGTGTGTGTCTCTCAAGTCCCTAAAGAGTCATTTAATCGGAGTGTGTCTGTGTCTCTCAAGTCCCCAAAGAGTCATTTAATCGGAGTGTGTCTGTGTCTCTCAAGTCCCCAAAGAGTCATTTAATCGGAGTGTGTGTGTGTCTCTCAAGTCCCCAAAGAGTCATTTAATCGGAGTGTGTCTGTGTCTCTCAAGTCCCCAAAGAGTCATTTAATCGGAGTGTGTGTCTCTCAAGTCCCCAAAGAGTCATTTAATTGGAGTGTGTGTGTCTCTCAAGTCCCCAAAGAGTCATTTAATCGGAGTGCGTGTGTGTGTCTTTCAAGTCCCCAAAGAGTCATTTAATCGGAGTGTGTCTGTGTCTCTCAAGTCCCCAAAGAGTCATTTAATCGGAGTGTGTGTCTCTCAAGTCCCCAAAGAGTCATTTAATTGGAGTGTGTGTGTCTCTCAAGTCCCCAAAGAGTCATTTAATCGGAGTGCGTGTGTGTGTCTTTCAAGTCCCCAAAGAGTCATTTAATCGGAGTGTGTGTGTCTCTCAAGTCCCCAAAGAGTCATTTAATCGGAGTGTGTGTGCGTCTGTTTCTCAAGTCCCCAAAGAGTCATTTAATCGGAGTGTGTGTCTCTCAAGTCCCCAAAGAGTCATTTAATCGGAGTGTGTGTGTCTCTCAAGTCCCTAAAGAGTCATTTAATCGGAGTGTGTCTGTGTCTCTCAAGTCCCCAGAGTCATTTAATCAGAGTGTGTGTCTCTCAAGTCCCCAAAGAGTCATTTAATTGGAGTGTGTGTCTCTCAAGTCCCCAAAGAGTCATTTAATCGGAGTGTGTGTCTCTCAAGTCCCCAAAGAGTCATTTAATCGGAGTGTGTGTCTCTCAAGTCCCCAAAGAGTCATTTAATCGGAGTGTGTCTGTGTCTCTCAAGTCCCCAAAGAGTCATTTAATCGGAGTGTGTCTGTGTCTCTCAAGTCCCCAAAGAGTCATTTAATCGGAGTGTGTGTCTCTCAAGTCCCCAAAGAGTCATTTAATCGGAGTGTGTGTGCGTCTGTGTTTCTCAAGTCCCCAAAGAGTCATTTAATCGGAGTGTGTGCGTCTCTCAAGTCCCCAAAGAGTCATTTAATCGGAGTGTGTGTGCGTCTGTGTTTCTCAAGTCCCCAAAGAGTCATTTAATCGGAGTGTGTGTCTCTCAAGTCCCTAAAGAGTCATTTAATCGGAGTGTGTCTGTGTCTCTCAAGTCCCCAAAGAGTCATTTAATCGGAGTGTGTCTGTGTCTCTCAAGTCCCCAAAGAGTCATTTAATCGGAGTGTGTGTGTGTCTCTCAAGTCCCCAAAGAGTCATTTAATCGGAGTGTGTCTGTGTCTCTCAAGTCCCCAAAGAGTCATTTAATCGGAGTGTGTGTGTCTCTCAAGTCCCCAAAGAGTCATTTAATCGGAGTGTGTGTGCGTCTGTGTTTCTCAAGTCCCCAAAGAGTCATTTAATCGGAGTGTGTCTGTGTCTCTCAAGTCCCCAAAGAGTCATTTAATCGGAGTGTGTGTCTCTCAAGTCCCCAAAGAGTCATTTAATCGGAGTGTGTGTGCGTCTGTGTTTCTCAAGTCCCCAAAGAGTCATTTAATCGGAGTGTGTCTGTGTCTCTCAAGTCCCCAAAAAATCATTTAATCGGAGTGTGTGTGTCTCTCAAGTCCCTAAAGAGTCATTTAATCGGAGTGTGTCTGTGTCTCTCAAGTCCCCAAAGAGTCATTTAATCGGAGTGTGTCTGTGTCTCTCAAGTCCCCAAAGAGTCATTTAATCGGAGTGTGTCTGTGTCTCTCAAGTCCCCAAAGAGTCATTTAATCGGAGTGTGTGTGTCTCTCAAGTCCCCAAAAGAGTCATTTAATCGGAGTGTGTGTGCGTCTGTGTTTCTCAAGTCCCCAAAGAGTCTTTAATCGGAGTGTGTCTGTGTCTCTCAAGTCCCCAAAAAATCATTTAATCGGAGTGTGTGTGTCTCTCAAGTCCCTAAAGAGTCATTTAATCGGAGTGTGTCTGTGTCTCTCAAGTCCCCAAAGAGTCATTTAATCGGAGTGTGTCTGTGTCTCTCAAGTCCCCAAAGAGTAATTTAATCGGAGTGTGTGTGTGTCTCTCAAGTCCCCAAAGAGTCATTTAATCGGAGTGTGTCTGTGTCTCTCAAGTCCCCAAAGAGTCATTTAATCGGAGTGTGTGTCTCTCAAGTCCCCAAAGAGTCATTTAATCGGAGTGTGTGTGCGTCTGTGTTTCTCAAGTCCCCAAAGAGTCATTTAATCGGAGTGTGTGTCTCTCAAGTCCCCAAAGAGTCATTTAATCGGAGTGTGTGTGTCTCTCAAGTCCCTAAAGAGTCATTTAATCGGAGTGTGTCTGTGTCTCTCAAGTCCCCAAAGAGTCATTTAATCGGAGTGTGTCTGTGTCTCTCAAGTCCCCAAAGAGTCATTTAATCGGAGTGTGTGTGTGTCTCTCAAGTCCCCAAAGAGTCATTTAATCGGAGTGTGTCTGTGTCTCTCAAGTCCCCAAAGAGTCATTTAATCGGAGTGTGTGTCTCTCAAGTCCCCAAAGAGTCATTTAATTGGAGTGTGTGTGTCTCTCAAGTCCCCAAAGAGTCATTTAATCGGAGTGCGTGTGTGTGTCTTTCAAGTCCCCAAAGAGTCATTTAATCGGAGTGTGTGTGTCTCTCAAGTCCCCAAAGAGTCATTTAATCGGAGTGTGTGTGCGTCTGTTTCTCAAGTCCCCAAAGAGTCATTTAATCGGAGTGTGTGTCTCTCAAGTCCCCAAAGAGTCATTTAATCGGAGTGTGTGTGTCTCTCAAGTCCCTAAAGAGTCATTTAATCGGAGTGTGTCTGTGTCTCTCAAGTCCCCAAAGAGTCATTTAATCGGAGTGTGTCTGTGTCTCTCAAGTCCCCAAAGAGTCATTTAATCGGAGTGTGTGTGTGTCTCTCAAGTCCCCAAAGAGTCATTTAATCGGAGTGTGTCTGTGTCTCTCAAGTCCCCAAAGAGTCATTTAATCGGAGTGTGTGTGTCTCTCAAGTCCCCAAAGAGTCATTTAATCGGAGTGCGTGTGTGTGTCTTTCAAGTCCCCAAAGAGTCATTTAATCGGAGTGTGTGTGTCTCTCAAGTCCGCAAAGAGTCATTTAATCGAAGTGTGTGTTTTTTTTTGTTTGTTTTTTGGACAATTACTACACTTTACAGAAGAACATGACTAATGTGTTAAAGCCCAGTGAGTAGCCAAAGACTGAAGATGTTTTTGTGATAATGATTACTTTGCAGTCGATGCTAAATTAACTAGAGGGATGCAGGCGTGGTCTTAGAAAAACTATTTAGGCTATATATATATATATATATTAGTTTGCGTGCCGTGTGCTCGGCTGCTTGCTGTGTTATGATCGTAATTATACGATCACGCGAGAGAGAAAGTAGATGTGCGCGGTTTCAGCCATCCTCCTCTGATTGTGATGTGATCGAAATAACAAACAAAACAGTTTTGTAAAATGATATATGAATAGGGTTGGGTACCGAAACGCGGTGCCAATAGGGAACCGGTTCTGACGTAAACGGTAGTAACCAGACCGAATAAGAACGAAAATTTCGGTGCCTGACTCTCTGTGTCATGAGGCGCACACACGCAAGGTCTCTCGCCCGCTCTCTCTCTCTCCGCCGTGCGCGCACAATACTGTTTGAAGCACAGTCTCTTCTGTCTCGCATGCGCGCTCTTGCTCGCTCGCTCTAGATTCCAGGAGATTTTAACTAATTTGCGGGCATCAGGGAGCCGTTATCAATATGCGGGAGACTCCCGGAACGTCTGCTGATTGCAAGGGGATTAATGAAGATGCCGAAGACAAAACGCTCCAAGGTTTGGCTGCATTTCACGTGTAAAATTACGCGTCAGAACGCCCTCTGGGTGTGCCGATTGTCTGAAGCACATATAGAATCACGCCAATCCATTGACTGATGGCGCGGGCGCCGCCTCGACGCTCACGTCGTCTTATTATATTGGCACGCGCATCATCTGCTCCTCAGATTTCTCTGCCGAAAAAGGAAGCTTGTCGGCAGCGCGAGGAGTTTGGCAGCGAACGCAGCGTCTCGTTCCCTATTCAGACAACATAGGTTACATCAGTAACCAGAGACGTTCTCTTTCATAGGATCACTCAACGCTGCGTATCTAAGACGCAGTGGGAATGAAATACCAAACTCGCCAAGCGCTGTCGTTCTAGTGCAACGACCAGATAACTTACATGACTGGATCAAGCAGACAAAACATGGGAACCTGTAGCCATGTCGAGATTAGATTACCCTGGTAGTAATCTCTATTAATCTCCAGTATTATTACATTGTTTGATACAATATTGTTTTATTTGATATTATGTAAATGTGAATTTTTATTTTATATTGGTTTATTTATTATTACCATATTACTTGTAGGCTATTTATATTGTTTAAAGATTTAAGTTAATATTGTGTCCAGTTTGGCCCTGTAAATAAAAGGGTATTAGTTTTTGACAAAGTGTGTGCGGTTTCGTTTTCTTAAAGGGATAGTTCACCCAAAAATGAAAATTCTGTCAGTAATTACTCACCCCGTAAGACCTTCGTATCTTAATTCGTGTTCCGAAGATGAACGAAGGTCTTACAGGGTTGAACAACATGAGGGTGAGTAAATACTGACACAATTTTCGTTTTTGGGTGAACTATCCCTTTAAGTACCGTTTCAAGAACCGTTTAAGCACCGGAACTGTTTAAAAAATACAGAGTAGGTACTGGTATCGGATAAAACCCAACCGATACCCAACCCTATATATGAATCATTTTTATTTTATCATATATCATTTTACAAAACTTTTTTGTGCATGTGCTCCCGCACACACAATTTCAGTCACAACACGCAGTCAGAGGATGCGCTGAAACATCAGCTCTAGATGCTGTTCCCTTCATTCATAACTCGGACTGAGAAGGATAGGCTATATTTGTGTAAATAGTTGTGCAACTGCGCAAACTTTATGAAGTTTAATGTTTGGGTTCCAGGGGAATTTATGACTGTTTCACCTTTTCAACCTCATCAAAGTTTCGTAATTAGTAAGTTCTGTGCTTTTTCTCTTTTTTTTTCTTGTGTGCTGACTGATGAGGGGCCGATGTGCCTTGGTGAAACGGTGTTTGTACATGTAGCCTATTTTTTTAATTATCGTGGCAAGCAATCATAAAATACAGCATATTGCACAAAAAAAAGCAATTTACTGAGAAACGGACCTCGGGTTTGGGTCGGGCTCAGGCTTAAAATATAACCGTAATGTTCGGGTCAGGTTAAATGATTTCGGGTACGGGCCGGGTTCGGGCTTAAGTTTAAAGCCTGTGCTGACCTCTACTTCAGACACATAACTTGTAAAATTTCAGCAATTATTAAATGACTTCTGTAGAGCTGTTTTACAGTTGAAATAGAATTGAGCTGAATAATGACACTATTGTCTTCAGTTCCATCTTTGGTTCTCTCTGATAGTCAATCAATCAAATACAGTTAAATGAGTAATATTTCTGAATGTTAATTGTCATTCCCCAACTGAGCAGCGAAGGACACTTGATCTCAAGCTACAAATCAGACAAAAATGTTGGCTACCCATTTTCTGTGATCTTGACGAAAAAAAAAAAAAAAAAAAAACCTGTTTACTCACTAAATATATAAGTCCTGATATTATACCTTTACCAGAATCTGTGTATCACCATGGTCCTCAAAGTATGACTTGATCAGAGTTTGTGTTTAATGTCCCCAAAATGGACATAAAAAATACTGTCCCTAAAGTGAAGGCAAAATGTCAGGTCTTTAAGGAAGACTTTTATTGATAAAATCAAGTGATAAGTGTGATGACAGCTTCTCCAGAAGTGCAGTCATGTCTTTCTTTTGTCTCTAGACCCTTCAGAAAGGGGTTTCCCTAAAGGTAGGTTTCCCAGTCATACGTCCTCACATTGTGGTTAAGTAGGTATGGTATGTGTGTGTGTGTGTGGTTTGGTCAGTAGTGTGTGTGTGTGTGTTTGTTTGTGTGTGTGTGGTTTGGTCAGTGATGTGTGTGTGTGGTGTGGTCAGTGATGTGTGTGTGTGTGTGTGTGGGGTTTGGTCAGTGATGTGGTTTGTGTGTGTGTGTGGTTTGATCAGTGATGTGGTGTGTGTTAGAGATGAGCGAATTATTTCATCTGTGTGTGTGTGTGGTTTGGTCAGTGATGTGTGTGTGTGGTTTGGTCAGTGATGTGTGTGTGTGTGTGTGGTTTGATCAGTAGTGTGTGTGTGTGTGTGTGGTTTGATCAGTGGTGTGTGTGTGTGTGGTTTGGTCAGTGGTGTGTGTGTTGTGTGAGTGTGTGTGTGTGTGTGTGTGTGTGTGGTTTGGTCAGTGGTGTGTGTGTGTGTATGTGTGGTTTGGTCAGTGGTGTGTATGTGTGTCTGTGTGTGTGTGTGTGGTTTGGTCAGTAGTGTGTGTGTGTGTGTGTGTGTGTGTGTGTGTTTGGTTTGTTTGTGTGTGTGTGTGTGTGTGTGGTTTGGTTTGGTCAGTGGTGTGTGTGTGTGGTTTGGTCAAACCAAACCACACACACACACACAAACAAACACACACACACACAAACAAACACACACACACCACTGACCAAACCACACACACAACCACATCACTGACCAAACCACACACACACACCACTGACCAAACCACACACACACACCACTGACCAAACCACACACACACCACTGACCAAACCACACACACACACACACACCACTGACCAAACCACACACAAACACACCACTGACCAAACCACACACACACCTGACCAAACCACACACACACCACTGACCAAACCACACACACACACACACCACTGACCAAACCACACACACTACTGACCAAACCACACACACATACACACCACTGACCAAACCACACACACACACCACTGACCAAACCACACACACACACACACCACTGACCAAACCACACACACACACACACACACCACTGACCAGTGATGTGTGTGTGTGGTTTGGTCAGTGGTGTATGTGTGTGGTTTGGTCAGTGGTGTATGTGTGTGGTTTGGTCAGTGGTGTGTGTGTGGTTTGGTCAGTGGTGTGTGTGTGTGGTTTGGTCAGTGGTGTGTGTGTGTGTGTGGTTTGGTCAGTGGTGTGAGTGTGTGTGGTTTGGTCAGTGATGTGTGTGTGTGTGTGTGGTTTGGTCAGTGGTGTGAGTGTGTGTGGTTTGGTCAGTGATGTGTGTGTGTGTGTGTGGTTTGGTCAGTGGTGTGTGTGTGTGTGTGGTTTGGTCAGTGGTGTGTGTGTGTGGTTTGGTCAGTGGTGTGTGTGTGGTTTGGTCAGTGGTGTGTGTGTGTGGTTTGGTCAGTGGTGTGTGTGTGTGTGTGGTTTGGTCAGTGGTGTGTGTGTGTGTGTGGTTTAGTCAGTGATGTGTGTGGTTTGGTCAGTGGTGTGTGTGTGTGTGTGTGTGTGGTTTGGTCAGTGGTGTGTGTGTGTGTGTGTGTGTGGTTTGGTCAGTGGTGTGTGTGTGTGTGTGTGTGTGTGGTTTGGTCAGTGGTGTGTGTGTGGTTTGGTCAGTGGTGTGTGTGTGTGTGTGTGTGGTTTGGTCAGTGGTGTGTGTGTGTGTGGTTTGGTCAGTGGTGTGTGTTTGTGTGGTTTGGTCAGTGGTGTGTGTGTGGTTTGGTCAGTGGTGTGTGTTTGTGTGGTTTGGTCAGTGGTGTGTGTGTGGTTTGGTCAGTGGTGTGTGTGTGTGGTTTGGTCAGTGGTGTGTGTGTGTGGTTTGGTCAGTGGTGTGTGTGTGGTTTGGTCAGTGGTGTGTGTGTGTGGTTTGGTCAGTGGTGTGTGTGTGTGTGTGGTTTGGTCAGTGGTGTGTGTGTGTGTGTGGTTTGGTCAGTGATGTGTGTGGTTTGGTCAGTGGTGTGTGTGTGTGTGTGTGTGTGGTTTGGTCAGTGGTGTGTGTGTGTGTGTGTGTGTGTGTGGTTTGGTCAGTGGTGTGTGTGTGTGTGTGGGGTTTGGTCAGTGGTGTGTGTGTGGTTTGGTCAGTGGTGTGTGTGTGTGTGGTTTGGTCAGTGGTGTGTGTGTGTGTGGTTTGGTCAGTGGTGTGTGTTTGTGTGGTTTGGTCAGTGGTGTGTGTGTGTGTGTGTGTGTGTGTGTGTGTGGTTTGGTCAGTGGTGTGTGTGTGGTTTGGTCAGTGGTGTGTGTGTGTGTGTGTGTGGTTTGGTCAGTGGTGTGTGTGTAGTTTGGTCAGTGGTGTGTGTGTGTGTGGTTTGGTCAGTGTTGTGTGTGGTTTGGTCAGTGGTGTGTGTGTGTGGTTTGGTCAGTGGTGTGTGTGTGTGTGGTTTGGTCAGTGGTGTGTGTGTGTGTGGTTTGGTCAGTGGTGTGTGTGTGTGTGGTTTGGTCAGTGATGTGTGTGGTTTGGTCAGTGGTGTGTGTGTGTGTGGTTTGGTCAGTGGTGTGTGTGTGGTTTGGTCAGTGGTGTGTGTGTGTGGTTTGGTCAGTGGTGTGTGTGTAGTTTGGTCAGTGGTGTGTGTGTGTGGTTTGGTCAGTGGTGTGTGTGTGTGTGTGTGTGGTTTGGTCAGTGGTGTGTGTGTGTGTGTGGTTTGGTCAGTGATGTGTGTGGTTTGGTCAGTGGTGTGTGTGTGTGTGGTTTGGTCAGTGGTGTGTGTGTGGTTTGGTCAGTGGTGTGTGTGTGTGGTTTGGTCAGTGGTGTGTGTGTAGTTTGGTCAGTGGTGTGTGTGTGTGTGGTTTGGTCAGTGGTGTGTGTTTGTGTGGTTTGGTCAGTGGTGTGTGTGTGTGTGTGTGTGGTTTGGTCAGTGGTGTGTGTGTGTGTGTGGTTTGGTCATTGGTCAGTGGTGTGTGTGTGTGTGGTTTGGTCAGTGGTGTGTGTGTGTGTGGTTTGGTCAGTGGTGTGTGTGTGTGTGTGTGTGTGTGGTTTGGTCAGGGGTGTGTGTGTGGTTTGGTCAGTGGTGTGTGTGTGTGTGTGTGGTTTGGTCAGTGGTGTGTGTGTGTGTGGTTTGGTCAGTGGTGTGTGTTTGTGTGGTTTGGTCAGTGGTGTGTGTTTGTGTGGTTTGGTCAGTGGTGTGTGTGTGTGGTTTGGTCAGTGGTGTGTGTGTGTGTGTGGTTTGGTCATTGGTCAGTGGTGTGTGTCTGTGTGGTTTGGTCAGTGGTGTGTGTGTGTGTGGTTTGGTCAGTGGTGTGTGTGTGTGTGTGTGTGTGGTTTGGTCAGTGGTGTGTGTGTGGTTTGGTCAGTGGTGTGTGTGTGTGTGTGTGGTTTGGTCAGTGGTGTGTGTGTGTGTGGTTTGGTCAGTGGTGTGTGTTTGTGTGGTTTGGTCAGTGGTGTGTGTGTGTGTGTGTGTGGTTTGGTCAGTGGTGTGTGTGTGTGGTTTGGTCAGTGGTGTGTGTGTGTGTGTGGTTTAGTCAGTGGTGTGTGTGTGTGTGGTTTGGTCAGTGGTGTGTGTGTGTGGTTTGGTCAGTGGTGTGTGTGTGGTTTGGTCAGTGGTGTGTGTGTGTGTGTGTGGTTTGGTCAGTGGTGTGTGTGTGTGTGGTTTGGTCAGTGGTGTGTGTGTGTGTGTGTGTGGTTTGGTCAGTGGTGTGTGTGTGTGGTTTGGTCAGTGGTGTGTGTGTGTGTGTGTGTGTGTGTGGTTTGGTCAGTGGTGTGTGAGTGTGTGTGTGTGGTTTGGTCAGTGGTGTGTGAGTGTGTGTGTGTGGTTTGGTCAGTGGTGTGTGTGTGTGTGTGTGGTTTGGTCAGTGGTGTGTGAGTGTGTGTGTGTGGTTTGGTCAGTGGTGTGTGAGTGTGTGTGTGTGGTTTGGTCAGTGGTGTGTGAGTGTGTGTGTGTGGTTTGGTCAGTGATGTGGTGTGTGTGTGGTTTGGTCAGTGGTGTGTGTGTGTGTGTGTGTGTGTGTGTGTGGTTTGGTCAGTGGTGTGTGAGTGTGTGTGTGTGGTTTGGTCAGTGGTGTGTGAGTGTGTGTGTGTGTGTGTGTGTGTGTGTGTGTGTGTGATGTAATTGTTCTCTTTTAAAATGTTTGATTTTAAAACTCTGATATTGTTGTCATATAAATAAATAAAAGATATAAAAACATGTCTGTAATTAAAGTAAAAATGATTAATAAACATAAATAAAAGTCTTTCGAATGGAAATAAATAACAGTACTTTGGGTGTCTTGTTCATTATATTTATTTTCATATAAAAGACTGATAACATCTCAATATTGTGTTTAATATAACAATAAAAACAGGGATGGAAAGACATGAAAATGTTGTTTTTGGGTGAACGATATCCATCCTAATAATAAAAGAATGAAAATGAAGAATACAAATGAGCACTTAAGAATATATGAATATATGAATAAACTTAAACTCATCTATTCATCTGTGTCTAAAATCTAATAAGGGAGGATCAGAAGTTTGGACACTACTAATTCTTTACGCTATCCACATATAAGTCATGAAATCTGAATAACACAAACGGCATTGTGGGAATGATACTGTGAGCAAAGCGTTACACACACGAACATGTCTTATATTTGAGCTTGTTCTTTGATTCCAGCTTTACTCAATCTGGACATTCATCAACACACACTATTGAGGGAGAAACAGTTCACTGTGCGATCAGCACTTCATGATGACTTTCATTCACTATCTAGTGGAGATGAGGAGGACCTGATGGGGAACAGGGATCAGATGAACGCCTCACACACACTTCTGTGTCCACATTTCTGAATAATAGTTCGTATTTGTGGCTGTTACACTGATTGTGTTGTTTTTCCTTCTATTTCATTAGATCATGTAAATTAATTCACTGACGTCATTAGTAATCATCACAGATAATCAGTGGTGTGGAGTTGTTATTCTCCTGATACCCCAAACAAACAAATGGAAAGAGTTTCTGGTTAAAAGACTGACGAGTGTAAGTGTAGATATGAGACATGGACTCCACATCGTAAAAGGAGACGAGACCCTTCTCATAATCCACAAACACCCCGATCCTCTGAAGATCCACTCTCAGAGAAAGAGAGACACGTGAAGAATCAGGAGCCGAATAATAATCATCTCTCCGACTCACAGTCCAGTATCCGACATCAGGCCTCAGATCGATCCAGACGCTCCTGACGCCTCCCGACGCTGATGCTCCTGTTAACAGATTCTCTGGCCACTCCTACATCCCACTCATTTTGATCCTTCACCTGAACCTCAAAGTAAAAACTCCCTGAGGAAAATCCGTCCTTCCCGAGAACACCAAGATAATATTTAAACCTGTGTTTTCCCTCATCCGCTGCGTTCATGCCTCCAACTCTCACTTGTTTCCCATCATGAGACACGATGAGACGTGGATGAGCTGAATCAGCATCCAGAGTCACTTTCACTGCTGAAATATTGAAAAGTCTGCTTTACAGATGAGCATATAACAAAATAAAGACAATTATTTATTTTTATAAGAATCATGGTAACTTTAGAACAAGATAATAAAAAATAAAAAATACTGCATTAATTGTAAACTCAATTAAAAAGTTAGTAAGCAAACTTTGAAGTTGTCTTGAGAAAACCAGAGCAGAAAGTCTGAAGTAGTTTAACAGGTTTGAAGTTGAGCCCGAGCTTATTCTTATTAATAAGATTTCTTATTCTTATCCACCTTATTCTTCACGCAAGAGCTAGCACATTGAGTTGTTTGAATCATGTTTCAATGATTAGTGTTTTAGCATGTTTTAGCACTTAATCCTGATTAGCATGTAACTACTCACTGCTAGCATGTGTCGTCAGTTCTGCTTGTTAGCATGAGTCAAACAGCCTGAGCTCGTCTCTATACACCTTACAGCCCTATGTCACTCTTGAACAATAACATGTGGACATCTAAACACGCAAACTCATGAGGGTTTAAACTTTTATTTTGAAGTCGCCATGAATGAACAGTTTGCAAGTTTAGAAACATATTGATGTATTCCTGTGTTGGCGTAGGTTTATAGATGATTTATGTTACAAATCTGCTGAAATGGTATGAAATATGCAGAGATGGCATTTGTTAAACGAGCTGCTAAAACGCACATATATAACACAAAATAATTAAAGATGTTCTCATAAGATGTCAGGCCACTTCTTCATTTCCCCCCCACTGTATTTTACACTGCAGGAGTGATGAATATGAACCGTCATGTTTAATAGTGTTTTATACGTGCTCCACAACATGGCTTCTTACCTACGGCTAGCGAAACGCAGTCTAGCACATTAGAAGGAAGTGCGTCATCGTATTTACTTCTGCGTTGCACAATAAGGTGAATTGGGTGTCCTGACGCAGAGATACAGGTCTTGTTAAATCAGGGGCGTCCTCGATCCAGCAGATTCTGTTCAGCTTTAACTTTCCTCGACACGCTGGCCTGAACGTTTGTATGTCTATAAGACCTTGATTATCTGGTTCAGTGTGTTTAATTATAGCTGGAGTTGAACTCTGCAGGACGGGACACTCCTGTGCTAAACGGTTGCTAGGGTACTCTGTTTGGTTGCTAGGTAGTGTATGAAGGTAAAATGATGACATGAAGAATCACATGCGCATAGTAAGATTTGTGAAAGAGCACATAAGATTGCAAGCGTAAAATAAATGTGCATGCGCAAGAGAAGATTTGTAAAGGTGTAAATCGCCCCTCAAGTGTAAGAAAAAAAACATTTGCAGCATTTAACTGTTATTCGTAAGTGTAATTCATGTATTTTGAAGCTGCAGCTTCATGCTAATTAATTGCGTAAAAACAAACTGTGTTTACAAGCGAAAACAACAGAGTCAGGAACTGCAAAACAGATTAATAGCGTAAAAAAAAACTTTGTGTAAAAAAAATAAACTTTTGCAAATTTCTAAATGACTTCTTGTGTGCATGGGGCAAAAAAGTTCCCGAAATAACCGAAATGGTACTTTTAATGCACACATACATGTTAAATAAATACATAAATGAATAACTAAATGAATAAATCATGATTGCTAAATAGGCTGTGCACCATTAGGCTGACGATATGAGCCAAAACTGAATTTGGAGCTGGTGTGTTAAGAAAGAAAATGTCTGTGTATTCAGTGCATGTATTCTGCTCATCAGGCCATATCAGTTTGTAATCTTGATGCTTAATTTAGGCCTAGTATCTGCACTACTGCATGCAGAATTTCACCCGTCTACTGATCAGGGGGGGGTCAAAATTATTATTTTACTAAAATGAGTTATAATGATATTTTTTCCCTTGAACATGTATTTTAAGAGCATCTCTAAATTATGCAGCATTTATCACCTGCAGTGCCATCGTGTAACCACTAGATGGCTGTATAGCCCTATATATACAGGGTTCCCACTCTAAACCAAATGTCAAATTCCCTGACTTTTACTGACTAAAAAGATGAATTTCCATGACCTATAATATAGAGGTAAAATAATGCCAAATGTTTTTGAAACAAAAAGCCTGTTGAATTGCAGATGGAAATTAGCCTAATGCTATAATATGACATATTTACTTTTGTGAAAATGCTCATTAATATGTATTGTCCCTTTTATTTTTTCAAAAAATAAATAAATAAATTGTACTACTTGAAAAAAATATGCATTGCATTAACCCTGCTTGTATTTTAATGCATTGTATTTTTAGGGTTTGCATTTTTATGGGCTGAAATTTAGCATGGTTGAATATTTAAGCTGTGAATATTTAAATTCAAAACATTTCAAACACATTTTCATTAGTAAAATTTCAATAATCCATATTCACCTTTCATATTTCACTTCCAAAATATTCAAACTGATTAAAAATTCAACATAATATTCAACAGGCGGTTTTCGGTCCATTTTATTTCGCTTTGTAAATTCACTTCCACAAATTTAGTGGTTCAAATTCGACAGTAAATTCAAGTTGACGTCCAGGAACTGCAGGAAAAGCAGTAGATTACCGATCATAATCTCCATCTGCTGTTAGTCATCCTCACCAGCAGGGGGTGCAAGTGTGTGTTGTTGAAGACCAGAGCAACAGCTAGAGCCACAGACATCATAATATCTATGGTTAGAGCAAGCCATTCATTCAGAAAAACTCATTTACAACAATGTAAGTGTATCTGTGATTATTATGTTTTATGTGAAATTCAGTGTCTTCACGATGTGTAGCCTACATGCATCTCTACCGTGAACGAGATTATAATGTTATTCCCCCGATGCGGATGTATACAGATCCAATGTTACGTTTGAGTTTGACATATCTATTGGTTGTTTAGTTGCCTCGATCTTATATTGGGCGATTGTGCTGCATGCAGTAGCTAACTTACTAGGGTTTCCCTCAATACGTCAGGATTCCCCTGCTGGACATATAAAACACTTAACGTAGCTTAATGGACTAATACGGTGATATAAAACACCAAACTCGCAGGCAAGCAGAAGGACTCTGAATATGAACTTAACGCACAAAGTTTAAAGCTGAGCGTTTCTCAGTGATACTAGCATAAGTTGGCTTGACATTGGACATTCGCACATTTAGGGACCGTCTCTAAAGTTACATACGACATTGGTATACACGTTTCTAACTTCAATAGCATTTAAAGAGAACGACTTGCAGTCATAAAACCAATTGTAAAGTGTTCATGTAGGGGATGTCAGGCATAATGCGCAATTTATTCAAATAAATTGAAGTTTGCTATTGAAGTTAGAAACGTTTAGGCCTATATAGGACTACCAATGTTACAATCCCTAAATGTGCGAATGTCAAGCCAATTTTACATTTAGTCATTTAGCAGACGCTTTTATCCAAAGCGACTTAAGTTACAGTTAAACTAACAATATAGGACAACAATATGAAAGTGCTATGACCCTTCCCAGATTAATCATGTATAATATTAACATGTATGTAGGCATACTTCCCTAATAAGGTGCGAGTTTGGTCTTTCATATCACTGTATTAGTCCATTAAGCTACGTTAAGTGTTTTGTCCTGATGGAAGGGGAATCCTTGAGTATGATGAGGTATTGAGGGAAACCGATTATAATCCGTTCATGGTAGAAAAGTTGATAACATGTAGCCTAAGGCTACACAGGGAAAGTAACAATGAAGTTAATGAATGAAACATAAAAAACAGCTTTTGTGCCTTTATCATCTTTTCCGCATATACACTGACCCAGATAATCATCACAAAAAACTTAATGCATGCTCAATTGTTGTAAATGAGTTTTCATGAATGAATGTCTTGCTCTACTGTTGCTCTGGTCTTCGTCAACAACACGCGCTGGCACCCCCTGCTGGTGAGAATCCGTATAGAAAAATCACATTTTGATAAATGGAAACTAAAATTTAAAGCAACAAACTAAATTCCCTGATATTCCATGACTTGGACAAAAAATATATAAAATTCCCTGACTTTCATTGTCTGGAATAGACCTTTTAAAATTCCATGACATTCCAGAAACTCCATGACCCGTGGGAACCCTTTATATAAACACATCTATGCTGTGTATTCCCTGGTTGCTGGATTTTTATTCAGACATAATTAGTCACTTTTTGTCAAAGTTGAGTTCATGTTGATTTAGTATCAGTTTTTCATTACAGTCAAATCTGGACACAGAAAACATTTTGTTAATCATACTAGCTACATATAATAGCTTGTCACACGGAAGTAATCAAAATCAATATCAACAGTGCAAGACTATATTTCAAAATATATAATTGAGTGTTAAATGCCATGAACAGAGACATGATGTGAAAAACACTGCATCAGAATGGCATTATTACATAAAGAATGGGTATTAAATGTTTTGATTGTAAAGTTTAACATCAGCTCAGTGGTGTAACAGATTATAAAATGAATAAAATTGCAATCTAATAACATTAACACCAGCTCGAAATTCAATATGAATGTCAGTCAGCCTGGGCACAGCTTATTATACATGTTATTTATTTGTACGTGTGCATTAAAAGTACCATTTCGGCAATGATTTTACGCAAATCATGTGTTTTGCAGTTCCTGACTTCGCTTGTAAATTGCTGTTCACAGGCCTGCAATGGCCTGTTCAAAAACTGTGCCAAAAGTGTAAGCGCGGAAAAATTAAAGTCTGAAAAATACAGATTCTATTTATTTAGCGTTAGCATGAAGCTGCAGCTTGAATTACACTTACGAATAACAGTTAAATGCTGCAAATATTTTTTTCTTACACTTGAAGGGTGATTTACACCTTTACAAATCTTCTCTTGCGGATGCAAATTTATGAATTGGTTGCTAGGGTGATTTGAGTGGTTGCTAGGGCATTGCCAGGTGGTTACTAGGGTATTATCGGTGGTTGTTAGGGTGTTCTGGTTTGTTTCTAGTGCAATTCTAGGTGGTTGCTATGGTGTTGTGGGTGGTTGCTATGGTGTTCTCAGTGGTTATTAGACAGTGGGTGTTACAATTTCAATTTCAAAACACTTTATTTGTCCCCAAGGGGCAATTAATGAGGCCACATAGAGTAACGTAAACATTGTACATAAAAACATCCTACATTAAATAAATAACACAATGTACATGGAATACATATTAATGGATACCTGATATATATATATATATTAAAAAAAATTAAAATCAAGACATGATAAACAAGGGGGCTAGAGATGGTTGAGAATTTAAAAACTGCACCGATTTGGGAACAAAGGTTGCCTTCCTCCTTTGTGTCCTACAGCACGGACAACGAAGCAGGGCTCGAGACTAACGGCGTCCTATCGTCCTGGGGACGATAGAAAATGCAGGGTTTCCCGCAGCACTTTATTACTAAGGCGGCCGCCTAAGCAACACACGCCTGCCGCCTTAACTACGTTGTCAAAAAAAATGATATGAGCGATGTCCGTCGTGTTACTCTGTCCTGTTTTCTCCCTTTCAATCTTTAAATATGTGATAAGCCTTCGTGTTCGCTTCAGTCTTGTTATCAGCGCGTTCTTCCGCAGCGGCGCCAAGCACGTCAGAACAAACAGAAGACAGGGTGTGTGTGTGTGTGTGTGTGTTCATCTGAGCCTCATTGGTCTGTCACTGCTCGTCAATGTCAGAATATCTGAGATGACCAATCAAATCAAAGTAGGCGGGCTTTCTGTTCGCAGCGCGAATTTTAGTAGAGCGACTCATAGACAGGAGCGACTCGACGCGCTTCAGTTTACGGTCGGTCAAGTGCGAGATGTAAGTTGCTAAACTAAACATTTCCTATTTGACAGTTTTTTTTAGGTCATAAATGTTAAACGAATCACAAACATAATCACGCAAACTAATAAACTTTTGTCTATTTTCACCATTTTGAACTGAAAATAGACCACTATGTGACGTGACTCATGTAATTTAAAAGCATTGAAAAATAATCTCAAATTAAGGCCTTACAAGCCTTGAATTTGGTATACAAAGTCTTGGATTTCGTTACAAAAGTATTCTATATTTTTTGCCTTTACTAGGATTTACTAGGATTAAGTTCACCATAACAAAATTAACTGTTACTAAAGATTCATGCAGCGTTGAGTGCACCTCGCACTCCACGTCATAGCAGAAAGCGCGAAAGCGTGCGCACCGTTACTATGGTTACTAGGCAAGTGAGTTACAGAACAAGATAGTAACGTTAGCCAAGCGTAGTTTGTCGTCTGAAATAGGAAAGTTTCAGTTTAATCCGCTGTGGCCACAAATGCCAGAATTCAATAATTTAACCCCCAAATCAGAGCTTTTCTGTTAAAAGAACTTGTTTTCTACCCGGTCTTTTCAATAGTATTTGGCAACCATGTGCGCGCTCGCTCTACACTGCTCAAGAAGCGCGGATGATCTGAAGACACAGACAAGCTGGAGTTCAGCGATCTTCATTTGAGATTTTCAACTTAAATTGAAGTGTCATTCAGTCGGTCTGTGTTCTGTCACGAGCCGCTTGCGCTGTTTGTGCGAACAAAATGCAGGCTGATATCCAGCAGTGTTTTTAATGTTGATGCAATGTTTCCCGAATATCCACACGATTTCAAATGTGACATTGATTTTATACAACAGTTAAAAAACAAAACAGAGGGGTAACATTAAGTGATTTACTACATTTAAAACAGTATAGTCAGGCTTATTGCTCTATTTTGCAACGAAATCTGTGGCTTTGAACGAATCGTGAGATTCAATGAATGACTCGATGACTCACACATAAAGACAATGAGTTACCGCCACCTACTGGCGATTTTAATATAATATTTGTATCAATATTAAACGATTTTTAACATTGCCTATTTATTGAACATTGTTTTATTTAAGGAATTATTTATTTTTTAAAGGTATTACAAAAGGTAAAAAAATGAAATGGAAAAATTAATTAAAGGGGGCAAATATTGTCCCTTAATGGAAAAGATGACTGCAGTCTAAGTGGAAGAGGGGTACGGCACTCTAAAACTTGGTTATGCAATTCCAAATCTCCAAAATAATACACACAACATTATGTCTAAATGTCCGTTTTTGGAGAGTATTCATGTAAACTATGCCGGTTATGTCTTAAACAGTTGTGAGTGTATCGGATGTGCATCAGTGCATTGGATCCGATGTCTTAAAGTGACAGTAATGCGGTCTGTGTCCTTAATATTCAAGCAACGAAAAAAAAAGAGAAAAGTATTCACTGCTCGTTAAAAGCTTTAATAAGGATTCATTATATTTAATTCATACAAATAAACATGTCTGCTGCTTGAAAAAATAAAGAGTCATGATGTATGCAAGTTAAAAAGAATGCAAATATCATTAATTGAAAAGAAGACTGTTCTACTCTAGGAAAAGTGGTTTTATTTCATTTTAAGATATTTAAGTCACAGTAGTTAAATCTGTATCTAGATGTTAATAGATTAATTTTTATTAAATCTGTGTTTTATCTATTTACAGATAACTACTTTGAATGAAGCTAAATAAATATAATAATATATATCATAAACACTTTTATGTTGTTTTTATTATGTGACTAACAACTATAGATGATAATAACAAAGTACAGAAACAACATTTTTATTTTGGGACGGTTGACATTCACTTTAGGACGGTTCAAATTGTTTTTCAGGACGGAGGTGAAAAAAGTTAGTCTGGAGCCCTGCAACGAAGCCACTCAAAAACAGAGAACATTACATGTGAAGAGTCTCGCAGAATCCTTCCAGCCAACCTCAGCGTTTGTGTTCACTTATAATAGAAAGAGCCCTAACAGGGAGTCCAATTATTTTTGAGCAGACTTTAACCGTGCGCTCCAGACTATTTCTATTTTGGAGACTTATAGAATGAAACCAGCAGACGATGGAAAATGTAATGACGCTTTTAATGTAGGAGTAGTAGAACATAGTGAGCAAGTTTTTACTAGTTTGTATTTGTGAAAAAAAAAATATTTTATTTATTTGTTACTAGACAGTTGCTAGTTGTCACAGATGGTTACTATGGAGTTTTTATAGTTTTTAGCAAGTTTCTTTTACATATGCTTACAGGGCTCTCAAGTCTCACGCATTGGGCGTGAGACACACGCATTTCAACCCGTTCACACGCCACACCTTGTGTTTCTCACGCTGAGGAGTAAGGAAACTTGTCCCGCTATACAATTAATGGACGAGGCGCAGGCAAACGGAGGGAAGTTCTCTGCCGAGTTCATAGCATCTGTCTCGAGTTATACAGAGTTAAATGCCAGCTACCAGCCAATCAGAAATTAGAATTAGTTGTTTCCGGGTAAATTATGTGTTCCCGCTGCAAGCACGTTCGTTACTAGACAACACGCGCACACACGGAGTGGAAGTTGAAAGAGCACGATCTGATGAATGCGGTTTGCGGACATCTTCATTTTTTTTTTTTTTTTTTTTTTTTAGCATTTTGATTTTACGATTCCTGGACGATATCTCTTGCCTGTGATCAAAGACAGTGAGAGCTGATGTTGAGGAGTATAGCCAAATTCGTGCTAAATTATTTTTGATGCAGTCAAAAACTCACCAACTGCTTTTAAAGGGGTCATCGGATGCAAAATACACTTTTATATGGTATTTGCAAATAAATGTGTCTTAGCAGTGTGTGGACACAATCACCATGCAATGAAAAAAAATTTTTAATCCTCAAAAAGCCAAAAAGTTGTTGCTCATTATCATTTAAAGAGACATGCACCGAAACGGGTCACTGTGAACAGAGCTGTTTTTGAAGATGTAAAAAGGGTGTTGTTTTACACAACCATTGAGAAATTTTAACCAAAGTATGTTACAAACTTTACATGAAGACCCAAAAGAATCATACCAACTTGTGGAAAATGGGCATCCGATGACCCCTGTAAAGGTGACCGGTTTGGGTCTTGACATACTCAAGCAAGTGTGTGCGGTTTCGTTTTCTTAAGTACCATTTCAAGAACCGTTTAAGCACCGGAACCATTTAAAAAATACCGAGTAGGTACTGGTATCGGATAAAACCCAACCGATACCCAACCCTATTTGTGGAGAAATGCTCCGTGTGCTCCTGCCTCGTCTGACCTGTTCTCATCTGATTCTCTCTCATCTGTTCATGCTGACTGACAGCTGCGCGGGCGCGAACTGTGGGCGGGCCTAATAAATATGCCGCTACTGTTGGCTCTCAGGGCTGTCAGTCACTGCAGCACAATCAGTGATTGGATGAATCGCGTTTCTTTGTAGAACACTTTAATTCTTTCTTTTTCTTAACTTTTTCCAGCTCTCAAGTCATTTACTGGTGGCCTGGGTTACCCGGGTTACAAATGTATTTCTAAAATTGTGCAGACAATGGTTCTAGCTTAGATTATTGCCCAGTGGTTTGGTCGAGTGCATAAAGACAAAAAATGTGAGAATAAGAATGTCCTGGTGAAAGATTGTCTCTGCTTTGTTTTATAAGAAATATTTCTGTGTCTAGAATTCCTAATTTCCCGTACTCTCAATTTTTGTACAGTAGTGCTAGCCATGATTTTATCACCAGGCATGCATAAAAGAGATGTTTTTTTTATTTCCTGTTTCAAAACCCATTGCAAAACAACGGACTGTAATGTATAGCATAATGAAAATATGGAAGGATTTACTATTGATATTACACATTTTCTAACAAGATTTTTTTATTTTTAAGGAATATTATAGCACTATAAATGGTTGATTTTGATATTTGGAATGAATGTTAGGTTCATTGATTTAACTTTGTATTGTTTTTGATTAAATGTGGTATTTGTATTTAATTGTTGGGAACAATTAGAAGAGAAGCCTCTGCATATGTAGTGGGGATTTAATGGGGATCTAAATAAACAAATAAACTTACAGCCAATACAGGAAATTTACTTAGGAAAAATAGTTTTTTAAAGTTTTTTTGACAGTTATAGCACCTTGTCTTGCCTGATCTCCACCGCTTTTATTAGTAGTCCTCAAAGAGTGCCAATATATATGTGTCAAATTTGTTGTAAATATCTCATTTCGTTTTGAAGTTTAGACACTTATATTTATGAGAGCATAAAAATGATCCATGGGTGACATTGATTGGATTTTTTTTTACATTTGGGCATTATAGTTTAGCTATTTACCCATGTTTTCAAATTGCCTGTTTTTTTTTGTTTGTTTTTTTTTTGTCTTGATCGGACTAACGGCTTTGAAGATAAGAGCAATTTGTTTAGGGTCTAGATGACACTGTTACAAGTTTCATAAGGCAAAACCATTAGGCAAAACCTGGCATGTTTGGTATCGTTGGACTCGGTAAGGATTCAGGAGTGTAAGGAGGTCACTCTCGTGAAAAAACGGTGGTTTGAAAATCCTCAGGCTCCTTCAGAGCATTGTGCCGCTGACGTATACTGAGTTTTTTGAGATACGCCAATGTTTTCATAGACTATCAAGGTACCCTGGACAAAACCATTGCATGCCAATTTTCATTAGACTAACGGTTGGGTGCTGTTGTAGCCATTTTCATGATTTTTTTCTCTGTTATAGTGCCACCAAGTGGCCAATCGTCGCGATTTTTTTCATGTGACCTCATATTTAGCAAAAGTAGGTTTTTCAAAAAACGCAATTTACTCGAAATTGGCGCCCGAAAGGCGAGCCAATCAGAGGCATGCATCTTGTCCGACTTGAGCCAAGGATTCCAACAATGTAAGACACTTGAACCTACGTCCAACGGGTGAGGAGTTATGAGCCGCTTCGTACTTTCGGTAGCTGTAGCGCCCCCGTCAGGCCGATCGGGGCGGGCCTTGGTGACGTTGTAGGCGGTGTGAGTACTACCAGCCCCCAAAGTTTCAAGTCTCTACGACTTACGGTTCGGTCTGCCCGATCAGTTTTAGATGGAGAATGTTGCATCATGGGAAAATTAACAATAACAATAGGGTTTCAGCACTACGTGCTTGAACCCCTAATAAAAAGGGCTAAAAAAAGGCCTATAAAAAAAACCCTTAGGGTCTCAGCACTTGACGCTTGAGCTGCTGCTTTCCAAAAACTTTATCAAGAATTTTAACGTGCCTCGGAGAGGAGAAAGTCGCTTTTTGGCATTTTTAGCTCATTTATCATGGAAATGTGATTATTTTTTTTTTACCTTTTAAACTGTAATACCTCCACTGATGGCCCGATCTCCGTAAAAGTTTGCACGCTTCTTCAGAATAATATGGCGCACATGCTCAGCTAATTTGGTGAAGTTCTGAGCAGAGCAGACCATTTATCAGTCATTTTGCATAGGATAATATAGAGCATTTCTCACCTTTATAACAGTTAAAGGGCCACCAATGGCCCGACGTCCATAAAAGTTTCCAAGCCTCTTTAGGATCACGTGACGCATGCGCACGCCCCGATTTTGCGAGGTTGTATGCAAATCAGGCAGGAAGAGGGACGCTTTTTAGCCATTTCATGGGATTTGCCATTGAAATGCATAATTTTGACACCTTTTTAACAGTTATAGCGCCACCAAGTGGCCAGTCACCGCGTCCTTTTCCACGCGACCACATAATGAGCTCTTACACAGGTGTGCCGAGTTTGGTGAAAATATCTCGTTCCGTTCACGAGTTATAGCCAATTTAGTTAAAGGGGCTCCTCCCACTTGGAACGTTTTGGCGGCCCTTGGGGACCGTGAACCGAAATTTCCATTTTGTTTTTATAATTATTGACATTCAGACTCCAGAGAATCTCTCTGGACTGGTTTGGTTCCGGCCGGGCCAAAAACCTAGGACTAGTTCGCAAAAGTAGGTTTTTGGAAAAACCCAAAATACCCGAAAATTGACCCAGGGTGACGAGCCAATCCGAGGCATGCATCTGGTCCGCCTTGAGCCAAGGATTCCAACGATGTAACGGTTGAGGAGTTATGAGCCGTTTCGTACTTTCGGTCGCTGTAGCGCCCCTGTCAGGCCGATCGGGGCGGGCCTCGGTGACGTTGTAGGCGGTGTAAGTACTACCAGCCCCAAGTTTCAAGTCTCTACGACTTACAGTTCGGTCTGCCCGATCAGTTTTAGATGGAGAATGTTGCATCATGGGAAAATTAACAATAACAATAGGGTTTCAGCACTACGTGCTTGAACCCCTAATAATAAAGCAAAATATTCTCATCAGTGTTCAGTCAACTTTGACATTATTAAATCTGCATATTTATATTTTAACCTTTATAAAGAGCATTTTTCCTTAATCGTTTTAAATATATGTTTCATCTTTCATTTTAAATTCTTAAATTTGATCAATAAATTAAATTAGAATAATAAGACAGTATATGGATGCTAACAATCAAATTAAATAATTGACAGTTAAAAAATTACAACAGAATTAAATAATGTTATGACATTGTTTTAAATATTTTTAGAAATAAACAGATGAAATATGGGAAAGAATGATACTTTTAAACACGAAACTAAACCAGTAATAGGTGGCGGCAGATCACCGTCTTAAAGGACAACTCCGGCGCAAAATGAACCTTTGCTCTAATTACACATTGATACATAGTCAACCGTTCTCTGAGATTTGTTTTCATGATTATCGAATGTACAGAGTTTTATCTCTAAAAACTGTTTAACCTATAACGCTAGTATATAGGGCATAGAGCAGGGGTTCTCAAAGTCTATATTCAAAGGTCCAAATCTAAATTTTCATCAATGTCAAATGTCAAAGGTCAAATGTCAAAGGTCAAAGGGGGGGGGGGTGTTCGGTTTTTGTTGACGGAGGGGTTTGGATGGGGCTTACATGCGCTTCATGAGACACACACGCACATTTGCACACACACGTAAGGTCTCTCGCTCTCTCCCTCTCTGCCGTACGTGCGCTGCACGGTTTGGAGCTCGCGAGCTTTAGATTCCGAGAGATTGGAAATAATTTGCGGGCATCAGGAGCCGCTATCAATATGCGGGAGACTCCTGGAACTTCCGGGAGATTTGGGATATCTGTGAACGTATACCTCTCTGTCCAATCATCTTTAAAAACTCTATTTTCTTCGTCAAATTTTCTTTTCCTAACTGAGGCATTGAGAACGTTGTAAGTGTACAGACAGTTTAATAAGAAGATATTTTATAAAGACAGTCCACTTCGCGTATACAGACAGGAGCCATCTTTGGAAAACAGTCTCGACCAGTCGAATCATGAACGCCGAGCCAGTGCGCTGGTGAGATGTGAACGAGCCAGAAGTTGTGATAAGGTGAGCGAACAGTAGGCTACGTGTACATATTGACGAGATGAAAATGGTTTAAATAAACCATAAATAAACCATAAACGTTATCTGTGCGCACAGCCCCCAGCCACACACACTCGAACACGGACACATGTCATATGGCATAAGTGAACAGTTGAGAAAGAAATGGATGTTTGTCATTTTTTTCCAGTCTGTGAAGTCGGTCTTAAAGTGACACCACACACTTAATATATACATACACTGTTTTCTGTGTTATTGATATTAATAAAACAACAAAATACAGCTTTAACAAAGATGAAACTATATTTAATTTATACAGTGAACAAATAGTGTTATTTTACATTTAGGCTTAATTTCTGTACCTGAATACTACTGTTAGACTTTGTAAACTTTGTTATTTAGTATTCATCTCTGCTTGTAATTTGTGTATTTGTTCTTATTTCATTAATGTCTGTTCACTTGTTTTAAATAATGAGTGAACTTTATCAGTTAGGCTATTAGTTTAAAATGTAGCTATAGAAAAACTTCAAGTGAGCTTTAAGTAATAAATGAAAAGCAAAGTTATATTATAAAACTTCTCAATTAAAAGCTTATCCTAAACTACAGTATGAGATGGTTAAAAACAAAACTGCTAAATCACAAAGTACCAGCGGCTAGACGAAACAAACTTCTATAAAAGCAATATCCAAAACTGTCTGTGCTGGCAAGGAAATCCCTCTCTATCACTGTTACAAGTCCCCCATCAGAAAGGGTTTTTAGCACAGCGGGAACATTGTAACATGCCTGCGTTCCTCCCTGAAACCTCAACATGTTGGTAGGTTAGTGTTCTTGGCCAAGATCCTTTAAGGTTCTGTGCCAATTGGAGCAAAAAGCACAGCTTCTGTTTAGTTATTTTTATTTATTATTGTAGATGTTAATGTTATCTTATGTTCAACAACATAAAGCTTTAAAATGATTCACTTTAAGGGGTCTAAAATAAAGAAAAGAGACAATTTTTTGTTACTCCTGCACTTTATTATACTGAATGTCCTGTGTTTTTTGTTGTTGTTGTTGTTGTTTTTGTACTTGAGTGCAGTAAACTTTGGTTGAAAAAATGAGAATCGTGTAAGAGAATCGTGATCTCAATTCCCATGGAGAAAAATCGTGATTCACATTTTAGCATGAATCGTGGAGCCCTAATGCGCGGTGTTGTGTTTTGGTGACGTCATACATACATGCGCACTACTAGAGAGTTGGTGAACAATCGTGGAACAATCGGACGTGCTTTGATCTTCCAAGAAAAATGATGTGATATAATTAACAACATTGATTGTATTTCGGTAGGTATTTCATCTTTGGATTCTTTATTTACTGTTTTGTTGTTTCAACATGTATAGTCGTGTGTTGTGTTATGCATCCGAAGCGAAACGTGTTTAGCTGATATAAGTTTTAAGATAATCACAGTGATTCTCATTTTAAACTTTTACTTCAGAACATAATACCATATAGACAGACTGCAGGGCTAATCTAAAGTTAACATGATTCTGCTCGGCTAATGATTACTTGTGTGTTATTGCATTGTTCTAGATGAATGTCTTTAAAAAGGGCAGTTGCCCTGTAACTTCAAGGTGCACACGGTGCTGTAACCTGTATCACTGTCCTTTTTGTGACACATACAAAACCACATCACAACTGTCCATTGATAGCCATGTAGAGAATCATCTCAAATTGGCAGTACATCATGATGGTGAGTATAATTTCACCTTTAAAGGCTTTGATCAAATTTTATAAAGCAAAATAATATTAGTAGAGTAATGCATGTGTGTTACTTTTCCCCCCAGATTTTGTGATTGTTAAGTGCAATTTACACTGTAGAGTAAATGCAGATTTTCACTGCTGTTACTGTCCTGCTACGGTAATAAGAAAAGTGCAGTTTATTACTCATCTTCAAGAATGTAAACAAAAGTTGTCTATTCCTGTCCAGGAAGCTCAATCTCCACTCCTGCATATCCCAGAAGCCACTGCTCCACTTCCTACTATTCCAGCACAGACTTCTCATGTCATTACACAGGCCGGCGCCTCCCCTGTCATGCCCCATGGCTATCCCAACATCTTCATCTCCAGATACATCAGTGTTTCGGTCTCCACCAATGACACAGTCTTGGACAAGTCCCTTATGTCAACCTTTGCAACCTGGGACAACTTGCCCTCTTTCTGAAGCTCCATTTTCTCTTTCTGCATCCACCCAAGCATTTCCATCTCCGACTATTTCCTCTGTCCATGTTCCACCAGAGCAACCAACAGTAAATCGTCCTCAACCAAAAGAAGAACAGAATCAGATGTGATCATTGTGATATGGAATTGAATAAAAAGAACTTGCGTGTTCACATTAGAAGAAAGCACACCACAGTTAAAGAGGTCATCACATTAGAACAACATCTACTTTGCCGGTGCATTGACAGTAAGCATGGAATTTCTGCAGTGGCAAAATCTTTCAGTGCACCATCAATGCCCATCCATGTTCAAAAAAGGATTTGGGGTGTTAACGACAAAGTTACATGTGAGCTAGACCAATGTAATGCAAGTGCTGAATTTGCTCAAAGGAGTGTCCTGAAACCATTTGAGTGCTGCCATCTCATGTCTTTAGCTTTCTGTCCCAAAAATGAAGGCAATTCTGTTAATCTCAAAGACGAAACCCTAACAGAGATGGTGAAAGAAAAATGGTTTGGAGAAAGTAGGAAAGATGCATGCACTGAAAGGCAATGCATGGCAAACAAAGAAGATGTGCCACTTTCTGTAGCGATCACATTTGCTGGGCCTTCAACAAAAAAATATATATCAGTGTATGAGCCAAAAATGTCTTATTACTGCAGACTTGGAAGAGTGACTGTTGTATATGACAGTAAGAAGATCAC
Organism: Gila orcuttii; assembly: GCA_026230005.1. Classification (NCBI taxonomy): domain Eukaryota; kingdom Metazoa; phylum Chordata; class Actinopteri; order Cypriniformes; family Leuciscidae; genus Gila; species Gila orcuttii. The sequence goes on from JAPDVR010000003.1 coordinate 6,737,369, forward strand.
ATGGGCCTGTCCACGTAATAAAACACAACAGGCATGTATTCACAAAGCAATAGCTAAATGGCATTTATTTCAAAGTCAGAGAGCTCTGTTCGAGAAGGTGAAGACCACCGAAAGGATTGTTTCGATGCAGAAACCTCAACAGCAGTCTGAGAGCGTGGATACTGTAGTGATCGCCAGTACCCACCTAATCATGATGGAATAGAGAGGATGGTGCGCTATATGATGAAAAATAAATCTCTACCTGTGGACCTTCCTCAAAATTTGGTTAGTGGTCTACAACATGGTAGTGAGTTTAGACACCAGCTAATTCCTGAAGAAGCGTTCTGCTCCGAATGTGAGGGTAATCACGCTCTAAGTGACCCAATTATTATAACCTCACGAGCAAAGATTCTGACCTTTACTGGGGTAATTGAAGGTAAATATTGTTAAATAAAACATTCTGTTTGTTTAAAGAGTGTACTGTTATTTTGTATTTAACTTTTCTGCTCTCCATTAAGGAATTTCAACTTACTACAAAGTTTGTAGCAACTGCACAATGACGTACAGATGCCAGGAATTTACTGATGATATCCATAACTTCAATGACCACCTTCTGCTTTCTTTACACTTGTGTACAATTCTTCGCAATGCTCTTCAGGTAATATGTGTAACTACTGATGTTTATATTGTTTCATGTAATACGTATTATGTCATGTAACAATCTTTTTTCTTTATACACTATGAATATTCCTAGAATCACACTGCTGTTAGCAGAGTAATGAGGATACTTGAAGCCACTGCCAAAGCAAAATTCCCCAGTAAAGACCCAGTGCTCCACGGTTCCCTCCACTGTGAAGCCTTGAGCAGCCATGTTTATTCTTACGCCTGCATCAGTTGCTGATCATGGATCTCCACAAGAAAGGGGTCTTAGTATTCCTTGTAAGTATGTGTTGTGTACATTGTATTACAAAATGCTTTCTAAAAACGGCATGTTCCTGATTTGTGAATTTGTGTGTTGCAGTCAGTGAAATAGCCACACCACCCTCAGAATTCAAGGGTGAGACAAACATTGTCTCTTTTTGGGAATCCGTAACGATGGAGATGATTGGAAGGGGATTTCTTTCAAGTAAGTTATTTAATCTGTAATATTATTTAGGTCTGTATAACTAAATAAACTAATTTTCTTTAATGTGCTTATACACTCTGTATTTCTCTTAAGGTGGCAAAAAAAATGCCGGGCTCCTTGGATTGGACCTAATACCCGGAAGTCAGACATTGTTCTAAACACTGAGCATGCAAAACTACAAAAAACAAAGTCCTGTGATGTTCCAGATCTTGACATGACAGAGGAAAGGTTAGGTGATGAGCTCTTTAATCTTAAGGTAAGAACAAATTTACAACATCTAATAATGTTTTGCAACAATTTTGTTTTTAACCAAAGCCTGTCATATGTTTAGGTTGATGCAGTGAGGAAGCTGTGCAGAGAATGTGGATTGGACACAAAGGGATCAAGGATGGATCTTGTGTTACGTTTGCGGACGGAAATGCAAAACCGCTCAGCGTACGACACAATCTTCCAGCAGATTTGGGGTGCTTCTGGTAAATTGCCTGACTCTTATCTCTTAAATATCTATATATATAATAATACAAATATATTTTAATAATACATAAATATGTAGCTTTGATTCAAAATAATAATAATGTCCCAGGAGTTTAAAATTTATGTTGATGGACATTTCATTTTCAGCAATGATGCTTTCATTGGAAGATGCAAAATTTAATTTGCTATAAGAACCTACTAGAAATTTAACCATGGGTTAATTAATACTGAGTAAACTAGTCTCTGAGTCAACCCACTGACAAATTGTTGGTAAAAGTAGGTAGATTGACACAAAATTTATGAGTATGGTATGAAGAAATTATGAAAAACTAAGTTAATAGTTGAAGTGTTACTTGTAGTTTGTTTGTTTGTTAAGTAACCATTGTAATGATTTTTTCATATTTTCTTTAAACTGTACTTTTGTACTTTTCTCTTAGGTGGCTGGGCAGTCATTACATGTCCATGTGGGGTAGTCTATTCCATCAAATTCAACATTAGAGCAGAGTCTCCCAGAGACTTTGTGGACTTGATGCTGAGTTGGAAGCACTTTCCTAATGTTGCAATATACGAGTTTGCTAGAGGACTTGCAGCACACGTTAATCTTCGTGAAGCAGATTCTCTACCTTTCAGTCCCCATGAAGGGAGACTTGCTGAACCAACTACAGCCAATATCCAGATAGCAAAAGAAGGCAAGCTCAAAGTTAATCTACCATGGTTGAAAAATAAGGAGAAGGAGGATACAAATCATAATGCTCTGATGATCCAGTCAAAGGATGGCAGTTTGTATGACAGATTCCATGAATTCAACACAAAAGACCCGAGAGATGCTCTTAGGAGAGTCCAAGTAGTCCCAGAACTTTGTGGATGGGTAAATACTCAAACCGCAGAGCAACTCTTTGCTGCAATGCGCAAAAACAATTATTTCCTGAACATGGACACACATTTCTGATGCGCAACATCATTCACCATTATAACACGGCACAGAATAAGAACATGGAGGACAGCCTGAGAAAAGTTGTATCACCAAGTGATCAGTTCACCTTCAATGGTTATGGTCAGAGAGTACTTGGTAAGTTTTTTTTTAGTAGTTTATATATATATATATATATATATATATTAGGGATGGGACGATTACCGGTTTCACTATAAACCACGATAAAATGTACTGACGGTTAGTAATATCGTTTAAAATTCAATTATCATTAAAACCGTGTTTGATTATCGCGATTTTAATAACTCACTATAAATCCTGTCCAGCCAGCAACAGTCCAGCAGCGCGCAATGTTGTTTTTTTTTATTCGAGAAGGAATGGCGGAAGGCAGTGATCGGGAGATTTTTCAGCCTTTTAAGAGGACCAAATCTGAGGTGTGGTCATACTTTAGCATTTACAAAAATCCTGAGGGAAACTTAATCGAGGATGGTCACTCTGTCTGCAGAACATGCACAAAAAAGTCACTGCGATGGGGTAAACACTTCAAATCTGCCGAGCCGTCCTGTGTGACCATCACACACTGTTGTAGCGAACGCAAGGCAAGTTAATTTTGATCTCAATACTAAAACTAAGTCTGGGAAATAATTGGGCACAAAATGTTGTTTTGAGTTGAAATATTTGATCTCACTCACTTGAAATAAACTTGAAGCTTCTGACAAGAAAAGTTCGCAGCAAGTGGCTTTGAGCCAAAGACGAACGAACAAGTTCGAACAAGACTGTAAGAGTGACATTTAATAGATAATAATGTATATTCATTGTACACTTAAAACCGTTTTTTTTTTACCACATAATTACGGGGACATATTGAATAGAGATTAATGTCTCTATTCTTACCTGTTAAATCCATTTTGTACAGCGTACAAAACTCGTCCAGACAAGATGATCACAACAATATTATCAAATTCTAAACAATAAATCAACTCTGATTTCATTTTCAATACAATCAAAAACGGAGACGCAAGACGGCAAGTTGTATTTGAATGAAATGTGAGCGGCTGAGTTATAATGTGTTGCTATTGACGACGGTCATTATAAGGAAGGAAATGCCATAGAATCTTGCTTTAAAAAGTGCATAGAGTTTCTTGTTTTATTTTTTGTTTGTTGATTCTCAAATATAAAACTTGTTGAAATGTTTTCAGTGTGAGCATCAGTTCTTTTTGAACACTTTCATCTTGTTTTAACAAAACCGTGATAATATTGATAATCACGATAATTTCGGTCACTATAATCGTGATATGAAATTTTCATACCGTCCCATCCCTAATATATATATATAATATCTTACAATGACCAGTAATTTTGTCATTGTAAATTCACTTTTTCTTGTACTGTATGTGAAGGTACGCCTCCACAGTCCCTAAATGATAGTGAGAGACTCTCATGTGATATTACACAAATAGACCCAGTACACTGTAAGTAATGTCATGATAAACACAGCACTTGTAAAATCTCACTTCACGTAGTATAGTTGGGTCATAATATTTCCTCTTTTCAGACCCCGGCCGGGGTTCAGTGGTGGACTTGACAGCCCTACGAAATGTGCAGCCAAACAGGGCATGCTGGATGCATCCACAAAGCAGTGACCAAGTGAAGATGGTATGTTGAACTATTTAGCATTTTTATGAAAAGTGTATAATCATACTGACAAATATTTTTGTTTTTCTAGATACAAAATGCTTTAAATGAAAAGGAATCACAAAAACAATTTTTGGCTCAAGTGGGAGCAACAATTCTGGACAGATCAGATTTTATTACCTTGGGCGTCCAAATGATGTGGAAAGGACTGTGAGTATTATCACATGCACAATCATGCTTTTGTGATGAGCGAATGTTAAATTTGGTTTCTCTCAAATTATTACAGATTTTGAATGCCTGCCTTTCAGTTGTCAGAGATATTGCTGACTTAAAGTAATATTTTTCCTGTCTTCTGTGTAGAACCTTTTTTTTTTTTTTTTGGAGTGAGAAAGTGTGCATAAGTGATCCTTTATGCAATCAAATTAACTATAATTTTAAATGGTATCTAACAGAACATAAAGGTCCATTGTTTTAGCTCATATGTGACCGTGACATGGTTGCCACCATTGTGTGCAGACCCTTCAGCTAACTTACCTGTAAGTATGACTGTGAAACCTTAATAGAAGTTAACTAGGGTCGTTTTAGGTGGTGTTTAAACATGTTTGTTGTCTGTATTAGGACCATATAGCAAGATGTGACTTCATCTTACTGCCTTCCTGAGCTACAAACCATTGGATGATATGTGTAAGTCTTTTGTGTAAATGATCAGTTCTCCTTAATGCAAGTAACACTGAGATATTTTGACATAACTAACAATTGTATCTACAAGAATCACTCAATAGAACCAGTTTTACAGATCATGAAACCCAGGGGTGGACATTGTATACAAACACATTGTATGGGTCACTGTATCATAACAAGGTAATACAATGTGTAATCAAGTGATGACTGATTAACAGTAATGTAAATGCTAAATGCAATAATACCTGTTGATACTACAACAATGCAAAGTATATGCTCTTAACCTTGCAGTTTTTCACATATCATGTAATACTCAATTTCTCCATTTCTTTGCACAAAACTCTCCAGAAAGTGACATTTAATGGCTTATTTAAAAAAAAAAAAAATCACTTGTTTTTTTTGTTTTTTTTTTTATGTACGTACATGTCACTTGTCATAAATGGTCACTTTAGTGACAAGCACTTGATCTGACTGCTGTAATCAGTTTCCATATGAAACCTAAAATCAGGTGTTGTTTTTTTTATGTACGTACATGTCCTGCAGACACTGGAAAAAAAAAAAAAAAAATATATATATATATATATATATATATATATATATATACTTGTGGTGTCAACATCCTATTAATCCATCAAATTTAGGTTTAAAATCATGTGATTTCAAATGTTGTAAAACTAACTATTTTGCATGTATGTAGAGAGAAACTAGGATCATATTTGTGTAAATAATTATTCATCAATAATTACTTATTACTATTTATCAGTACTATTACTACACAGTTTAGAACATTATCTCAATACAATATTGAGCATACATGTCACTTAAGACCAGCGCATGCGCATTATAACCCAGAGATCGGTGATGCGTCTATGACGTCGTTAAAACACCACCATCCAGCTACGTCATCGTGCTACAGGCTGCAGCGAGGGGATTATTAATATTGTACATTTTGTATTTTGGTATGTTTCTTTTTCCTTTTTTTCCTCCTCTGGTGTTTGTTCCGGTTCTTGTATTACTTGTTATTAATAATAAAAAATAATAAAAAAGGCTGCAGCGAGGGGTGTCTCGAAGTGGACTGTCTTTATAAAATATCTTCTTATTAAACTGTCTGTACACTTACAAAGTTCTCAATGCTTCGGTTTGCAGGTAGAGACCTTAATTATGCTACCGTGTTAGTGTTGGGCTATTTTGAGCCTTGTTAGTGGTATTAACTAGCGATTTTTATTTTCATTACTCTATGCCCTATATACTAGCGTTATAAGCTAAACAGTTTTTAGAGATAAAACTCTTTACATTAGATAATCATGAAAACAAATCTCAGAGAACGGTTGACTATGTACCAATGTGTAATTAGAGCAAAGCTTCATTTTGCGCCGGAGTTGTCCTTTAATGAGTGAGTCATTGAGCCATTAATTCAAACGATTCGTTCAAACGGCTGAATCGTTCAGGAATGAGTCAGTTGTTTAATGGGTCATCGAATCTTTGACTCAACCGATTCGTTCAAAGCGCTGAATCATTCAGTAATTCGGTTATGCGTTCCGGTGAGATGCGCTGTGGTTCTGCTGTGATCTTTGTTTGGAAGTATTTTCGCTGCTCAAATACAACAACAAAAAAGTCAATATTGTGTCTAAAATGTAAGTGACTTAATATTAATTACTTGTTTATTGAACTGTCATATGAAATCAGTGTCACATTTTCAATGGTATTCAGCACTCGTGGTCGTGTGATGTTGCTTAACATTCATATGTTATAAATATAAGAACTTGCTGTATGTTCATTAAGCGTCTTTGTGTAACTGCGCTCATTTGTTTCCATTTCTCCTCATGAGGCTGTGAGAGCCTCAACAGCACAACCTTGTTCCCGTCAGTCAGTCAGCGCTGTTTGCGGATTGGTTGGCAGTCCGAATGTTGGCAGATTTTTTTTAACGATAATAACTAAAACATTAAATTGCATTTTAAAATAACAAATTGTAAGTAAACAACAATAGGCCAAGTTTAGAAAAAAAAATTGTCAAGACTTAAAAAAAAATGATTCTACATCTATTTTTAGGTGTGCCAGCTGGCACCGTGGGTACACCGGCACACCCGTGGCTACGCCTATGGAATCAAGTAACATCGCAGAAAAACTCTGGTAAGAGAAACAAACAACCATTTAAATGTGCTGCTGTATTTAGTAGCCTGTTCATTTTAGGCCAATTTTATGTACGTTAGTTTGAAAATGTTAGTGTTAGCTAGCTAAGTTTACACAATATGTCGACGTTAATCAATTCCTGACCGATTTCAAAAGGGAACATACGTTTAAAGAAAACCCGTGGCTTATTTTGATTTTACAAAGGTAATTAACGTGAACGTTTAAGTATTTAACGGAACATTATCTCGAGTCAGCCATAAGAATACGTTAAAACCGTTAACCTGATCAACTAACTTAAGTGAATAAGCTACATGTTAAGGGACTGGCTTAATGGTTAGCTAACGCAGTTATGACTGACGAAATACACAATTTATTTATGTCTTATATGGCTCCATTGAAAAAAAAAAAAAAAATGCTGCATTGACGCCATTTGGGCGATGTCGGTTGGTTTTTAAATAAAAAAAATAGTACTACTAGCCAGAGGACACGGGGGCAGTAAAGCCACGTTGAATCCAACCGTCCTTGACAGAGGATGCTGTAAGAGCTAAGTTAAAGGGATAGTTCACCCAAAAATGAAAATTCTGTCACTCCCTCATGTTGTTCAACCCCGTAAGACCTTCGTTCATCTTCGTAACACGAATTAAGATATTTTTGATTAAATCTGAGAGCTGGATCACTCCTCCATAGGCTTCTTAAGGATTGAACTTGCAGGCACCGAAAAGTTATTAAAAAACAAACAGAAGTAACGACTTTATTTCAACTATTCATTTCCTTCTCTGTGGGCCTCTAGTCAGTTAACGTAGTGTGATTGCGTAGTGCTACGTCACACACAGACTCACTATTGGCCGTGTGTGTGATGCGTGTGACGTACAACAACAGAAGCGCTGCGCTGTTACACTAGTGAACTGACTCGAGGCCCACAGAGAAGGAAATGAATAGTTGAAATAAAGTCGTTATTTTTGTTTGTTTTTGCGCACAAAGTTATTCTCGTCGTTTGATTAAGATTGAGCCACTGTAGTCACTTGGACTATTTTAACAATGTCTTTAATAACTTTTCGGGGAACAAGTGTCAATCCCTTAGAAGCCTATGGAGGAGTGATCCAGCTCTCAGATTTAATCACAAATATCTTAATTTGTGTTGCGAAGATGAACGAAGGTCTTACGGGGTTGAACAACATGAGGGAGAGTAAATACTGACAGAATTTACATTTTTGGTTGAACTATCCCTTTAAGGCTGATAAAGCTGTTGTTTTCTAAGGTCAATGTTTGCAAGCCCTTGAAGTTAAAATATGACACATGAGCACTGAAATTGTGGATGTGTGAAAATAAGTTAATAAATCTTTATGCAATGTAAATCATTTGTCTTTTTTTATTAATTAGATTTTGGATCAGATCAAATATTAAGCAATGTTCCTTGATGGGAAACATGTTTTATTAGATCCATATCTTTTTGTTTGTTTAAAATTAATAATTTCTATTAACTTTTATTTTAAAAAATGCATAAATAATTGTTTAATTAAATCTATATATATTTGATTGGAGAAAACAAATAATTTATAATACATATTTCTTAAATGAGAAGTTTTGTTTTGATTAAATCTATTTTTGTTTAGATCAAAAATAGAATTTAAATTAATTGACTTTCTTCAACATGAAAAATGTACTTTGTACCAAGTTTTATAAAATAGTTTTCATAGACAGAGAAAATATTGGTTAGGGTAAGTTATTTATTTTTTCATTGGTTCAACTTATAAAATATAGATGTGAACCATTACCCTAAACATTTTGAATTGGATGAATGAAAACATTTTTTCAGTGTTGAGGTTTTGTATTAACAACAAGAGCGCTGGATTACGGTGCGTTGTCTGTTTTAGCAGCTTCTGTCATCTAGTGGTAGCAGGTTTTCTCAGACAGTGTGTGTGGATCGTGCAAAGCTAAACCGGCGAAATGAAAGTCTCAAAATCCAAATGAATCAAATAGGATCGACTCAGAAACGAGTCAGTGAATGCACTAGTGTCACCTGATCCACACATGCACATCTTCTTTGTTGCACGCGCAAATTATGATACACTAATACAAAAACAATTAAAAGAAATAATTATGTCATTCAAAATTAATGGTTTTTACTCACCCATGTGTTTTCTTAAATGTTGTACAGCTAAAAACAGAAAGTATAAAGTTATACAGGGTTCATAACAGAATTCATCTTTAGATCAATAATCAGATCAATAATTTTAATAATAAAATATAATTAACTATATACATCTTTGAATGCACAGCGTATTCATTCATCTTTTGCAAAATAATTCAAAAGTAATTCATATTTTAATAAAGCTATAAACAAATTCACCTTGTGTTACAATAATCTTCTGACTTTGTAAAAGTTGATCACGTTCTAAAGAAAATTCAGAAAAATATGTGAAAATAACATTTAGAATAAAGACAAGAGAAAACAGCATTAAATATATATCTTACACACATATATTTCCTACAATAGTGTTTGGGACAAAGACATTTTCCTCAGTACTTCACATCATCAGTGAAGATGAAGCCAATATCTGTCTTACATGCCTATATTACGCGCCGCCGTGTCGTGAAGACACTGTGTTTCTAAAACTACTTTGTTTGGCCTTCCAAAAGAGGACACAATTATAAAACAGTGCTTAAGCTTTATTTACAACACTGATCCAGAACAGTACAACAAAAAATGTCGCCTGTGTGCTGTGTATTTATCGGAGGACTGTTTCCAGACCCTGCGAGAGTACAAGACCGGCTGTGCAGAAAAGCTGATCTATAAAGTGGGCGATTCCAGATTCACATGTTCATTCTGGCGCTTCTGACTCTCAGCCTGTGAGTGTGTGTTCATATTTTAAGAGTTTGTGACAGACAGTGTGTTCTGCTCCAAATCTACTTGTCACTGGTATTGTATAGTTGTTTTAGTTCTGGCTCGTGTAATATACAAACAATTTTCGGTTTTGGTTTATGGAGGGGCATCGACTTAGGCCTACCTCCCATTGGCTTTAAAAAAAAGTTGATCTTACTTCGATCGATTGGGTCACGAAAAGCACTTATCGAATATGATCTATAATTCACAATAGTTTCAGTTGTAAGTCTGCTGTCTTCATGTAGATGAAGAGCATGTGTGCCCCTGCAGTAGACTCAGTGTAAAGGCAGATCGGTGTGAATCTACAGCACCAGCGCCGGTGCCGCAGCCGAACTGCAGTGTCGCACTCGGAAGAAGAACGCTCTTGTCTTGTCCAGAGACGAGTAGCCTATAGTTGTGAGAATCTCCACGCATACGAAAGCAAACTTTCATTTCTATTGCACATTCTGACAGGTGTAATGGTATTGAATACATTTTCATTCAAATCGCAGGGATTTCAGGAGAGAAAACTTGACAAAAAAAGCATGTGGAGAAATAGCCAAATCAGTATAACAACAATCAAGGCCGTAACCAGGGTTTGAAAATTAGTGAGGTCCGGGGCGTTGTGTAAAGGATTGTGCTATAATTGTTAGGCCATTGGACCCACATTCCCCCATGGACATTAAGCTGCGACCCTTTTTTTTAAAAAAAGGAATTTTATTTGACATATACATTTCTATAATTATGTGTGGGGTAGTCTCTCACTAGGGGGGTCCGGGGGCATGCCCCCCCGGGATTTTTTTTTTAAAAATAAACCATTAAATGGCACTTTCTGGAGAGTTTTGTGCAAAGAAATATAGAAAAAAAGTAGGTCTATCAAGTCTTATATTTCTGTAATTCACACAGATCAAACACAAATATGCTGACTGAATAGATTGCTAGTTGAGAAACACTGCTTTAATTAATGTTTTTATGATGACTTTGTGAAAGGTTAAAACAGCATGAGCCGTCTTCCTGCTGGCCAGTAAGTTATTTGTCAAATTTCATTCTGTAACAAACAGATCTGTATTATGCTATTGTTTTTGATAGTGTTATACATTTCGTACAGATAATCACGATGATCATTGCGTTTGTCTTACCGAATGTGGTAGCTTTATGCAATTACAGTTTGTCTATAATCTTTTTCTTTTATTAATGCCGACAGTAAAATGTTGCCAGATATTGCTACGAAAAACAAGCAAAACAAAATAATAATAATAATCCGAAATAAGTTCAAAGCTTGTGTTTTGGAAATAAGATTAATATATCACTAAACCTAACATGCAACTTTCCACTTTAATAACTTCCTAAAGTGTCACATTAAATCAGAAAAACAGGTCCACCAGGAGACTACTGCCACCTTTCCATTAGGTGGATCTGGCAACACGGAGGCTGCACCCGCGCCCTCACTCACAACGCGCTCTCAAGCCCCGTTCACTGCGCTAGCTTCTCGCAGCAACATGAATTGCAAACACTCATATGAGGTGGTTTAAACACGGCTAATTAATCATTCAGAGAGCTTGACATTTTATTTTTGAATGTAAAAAAATGACCGAGGTCCGGACCTCGGTGACCTCATAGCTGGCTACGGCCATGACAACAATATATTGAAGATCTTAATTATACAAATGCTTTTAATTAATATGTTGAAAGCTTCTTTTTTAAATGGTTGACATTTTAGTTGTAACACCTCCGAGATTATCTTCAAAACAGACTTGATTGCGGATTAATTACTAATTGCTATTAAAATGTAGATGTATCAAAGCAAATAATGTCTGCGCAAATAAAATGTCTGCGCAAGCTAAATAATATTTATTGGGACAGTCAGTGTTCATCATATAGTGATGTCACTGGCTTATCTTCATGAGTCGCATTGGAGTGAGTGACGTCAACTCTCCTCTTCGGTTGATTGGCTAGAGGAGGAGCTGTCAATCTAGAACTAGTGGACCAATGGTGACGCTTAAGCCCGCCCTAATTTACATGAAACTCGAACTGCAACATTGGGAAGAGCAAGCGCAGAACATGGAAAGAAGAGTGAAGAGGAAAACGGCACAAGCGTACAAAAAAATAAATTATGAGCAGAAATGCAAGAGAGTTCACAGTAATAAAACCAAGGAAAACATAATTTCAAAGAACACATACATAAGTTTGTTTCGTGCAAAATATTTTTTTTATGCGTTTAAAGTTTTTAGTCATGCTTGTAATTTTTTTGATTCACGCTTATTATATTTTGATCCGTGACCACGTTGTTTGCTATTCTGATCATTTTGCATTATATTTATCAGTTTGTGCAATATATTTTTACATGTGTTTTCACATTTTTGAGTCACACTTATTATTTTTTTGATCCGTGGCAGCAATACATTTGGCGGGATATTGATCCCATATGATAGTTCAGAATTTACTGTTAGCACACTATGAGCATCAGAAATTCATGAAAATAAGCATATGTCCCCCATAACAGGTATAACCTTTTTTTTTACATTTACATTTACATATACCATGGGAAGCCTAGTTGCCACCCCTCATTCTGCTCTTGCCCCCCCTCTGCCCCCCCAAATATAAAATCCTGGACACGCCCTGCCCTGTGGTAGTTCTCTAGAAATATAAGTGATCAGATTTCATGTGGTCAGCTTCTCCTCGATCTTTGGATGCCATCATTTGTTTTGCGTTCGTAAAAGCATTAAATAAATAAATGCAAGTTAATGTAAGTTAATTCTTCATTACATATTTGCATATATTTGTGATAAGTTTATTCCAAGCTTTGATTTAATGTAATTTTGATGATAGCCTTTAGCTATTAGCCTAGCCTTTCTTTGGTGTAGCATTTAATGTGTTGATTCCATTATACTTTGATACGATAATTCACTATATGAATCAATATCTGTATTTGTTGCTATTTTCATAATGCCATTTCAGTAAATTGATGACACTGATTTCATTTGGGGTATTTTCAGATAAGAGTTTCAGAACTACATGAATGTTCTTTAGTCACTGTATTATTGTTCTGATTATTGTTTATTTGCTGTTATTTACAGTTTTACTCCTAATTCATAATGTACCTGGCATACAGGGTTTGTACAGACTCTGTCAAATGAAATTCCAGGACTTTCAAGGACTTTTCAAGCACTACTTTTTTGGATTTCAAGGACTTCAATCAGCACTTATCAAACAATATCTTTATTATTATTTTTATTTATTTCATTTTATTTTTTTACTCAAATTAAATATATATGGTATCTGATATTTCACTTCATAGAGGTCAATCCATCGACCAGCGCTGTCAGGCATGGGAAATCCCCTTAACCTGAAAGGATATTTTTTATCCATTAATATATATGATTGACCTGAAGAATGAAAGTTATATTATATACTTATCATATACTTAATATTAGGGATGCTCCGATAGATCGGCCGGAGATCGGTATCGGTCGATAATCACATTTTATGACTCGATCGGTACTCACTAAACTTGGCCGATCTCACAAACCGATCACAATTTGATTACGTCAAAACGTGAGAATAAGGTACATGATGCATGGGGACTTAAATGATTTGGCAGTCATGTCATCACCGGTGTGGAATTACTTTGTCGAGAAACAATGAAAAAATGAGCTATTTGCCATGTATGTTTCAAAGGAATCTCATGTGGTAGAGTTGTGACGTTCGCGAACGAACCGATTCTTTTGAACGGCTCATAAACATGAACAATGGGAGCCGAGTCGCGGCTGGAGGGGAGCCGTTCTTTCCGTCGTTCTTTTTTTCCTATGAGTGTTTCACACAGATGCACACAAATTAGCTGGACAGATAATCTCAGAGAGGAGAAGTCGCCTTAAGCCCAAAAAGGTCAGAGCTCTTGTCTTCCTTAATGCAAATTTGCCCAAGGACAAGAAAGAGAGGCAGAAAAGCCATAAAGTAAGGAACTGCTTTGTATTTATTTACATTGCATTTTGTGTTCATGTTCATGTTCATGTTATTGTATCTACAGTATACATTTACAACTTTAAATATTTTTTTGTTTTTTTATCAAAATGTTCTTGTGTGATAACAATATTCATGTGTGGAAGTGTTAGTGTTTGTAGTAAAAGCTGTTTTGCACAGAAATTCATTGCAGCCGGCTTTGTTTTTGATGTTTATTTGTGAGTAGGTATTGTATGAATAACATAAGTCAACATAGCTTTACACATACACACACTTTGTACTAAAGGTAAATCCAAAATAGTGATGTCACTTTCTAAGCAGAGGGATGTTGTGCAACCCTATGGAATATAGTCCACACATGACAAATGAGGTAATAATCAATATTTCAGAATAATTCAAACTCAGATATTGGTGTGTGATATCTGAGTTTTAATTATTTGACTACAAATCTCACCTCATCATTCCTCCCAGTGATTATTTCCAGAATAAACTGAGATGCCCCCAAGCTGGCTTCTTAAAACTGACTAAATATTTAAAAAGAGCCAAAAGAGCCGTTCTTTTGAACGGCTCTTTGAAAGGAACGGATCGCCAAGATCCGGATCCTCTCAAAGAGCCATAAATCCCATCACTATCATGTGGAGGAGCATTGTCCTCCAGAGAGATCGCCTTTCTGAAGAGTTGCTTCGCTCGCTCAGTCCACACAGCGCCGCTCGCTCAGAACGCCCGCAGTGACGCGCTGGTTAGGAAATATGAGAAATAAGGGCTGCCCGTGCACGACTAAAGTTTTTTTTTTCTAGTTGACTAAGAGTAGTTCATTTAAGCCATTAGTCTAATCACATATTTATATTAATTTAATTACTTAAATATATATGGGAGACAATACTAAACCATAATGAGCGTTATCGTAATGTTGCCTATATTCCGCATATCAAGCGCATGCATAAAGCTGCCACAAAGAACAGGCAAAAGTAATGTTTATGCAGCATGATACATTTTAGCTGTTTATTAATAAACTAGTGTTTTCTGGCTGCAAAGATACAGTTGAGAGAAATGCACACTTCATACGGATTAGCCTATAAGCAGAGAGTACCCCATTTCTTATCGATTTGAATTGTTTGTTTTTTTAAAGTAGACATTTCAAGCTCAGGTCTGTGAGGCATGTCGTTTATACGCTTAGTTTCAGTTCATTTATGAGACGCGCTCCAGTTCACGCGCCTCCGTGTCCTATTATATTGTCTGCTATATTTCGCTTCTTATTTATTAAATCCACACAATTGGTTGATGAAACATTGATTGAAATTAAGATACAATTTTTACTAAACGAAATTCACTTTAAAGAATGGCTTTCTACAAAACAAAACTTAATTAAGTGGTCAAAATCATGTCTGACCCACTCCAAATGTCTCCTGATATATTGGGCATCTTATAATCCTTTCTCATATAATCAACATAGATGAAATTTAAAAAAGAACATTATATTATATAAAACAAATATGAAATGTATATTTACGTTTTTAAGTTATATTTAAACATCAGACCACTCCGCTTTTCTCGTGCGTGCATAAGGGGGAGGGGGGAGATTTTCGAATAATACCCAGCTATCTTCGAATTTTATTTTTGCTTGAAATGCCCATCCCTTCTAACGAGTAGCATCAAACTACTCCAATTTGTTCTTTTAGGAGTTTAAATGATTTATTTATTTAATTTTTGTCCTGCTCAGACTTGTATTGGACAAGGTTTAAGTTACATCAGACTTCTCTATTTTAGGTGACTAAATGTTTGTTGTCCTCCAAAGTTTACTATTGGACAATGTTTAATTAAACCTTGTGGGCTGCATCAGACTGCTCCATTTTGTTTGTATTTATCTTTGTCTTATATTAAGTAGCCTATATTAAGCATCGGTATCGGCCGATCACTTAATATGAGGCTCATAGCCATGAGAAATAGCTCTATATCTCACACGTTGATTTAGCGTGAAACAATTGTATTTTTTCAACAACAACAAAAAAACCCACAATATTTTGAATTAGGGATGCATCGATACCACTTTTTGTAGAACGAGATCCCGATACCGTAACCGATCCCTGAATTTTCACTGCATTTGTAATTTTTAAATGTATTAGTAGATAAACCAAAAGAATATACATCATATTAGTTGGCTTAATTTGTTCATCAAATATATATTTCTTCCAATTATTTTCATGCTTGATTAAGCCTGCTAAAATGCATTGTATGAGCTTCTGTTACTGTACATCTATTGCTCTATCATATTTTATCATTGAATAACACAGCACATATTTAGACTATCAGCTCCAGAAGGGTCAGTGCTGAGGATTGGGTCAGTGCTACAAATGTTTACACACCAGTGAAATATCAATTATTTAATCCAAATAAATACAATAGAACAAAGAAAGGCTACAAATGAAATAAACAGTGTTTTTAGAGTTGTTTGGGTAGATCTAACAGGTACAAAAAATTTGAATAAAGTAATCAAATGTGAAAAAATTGCATATTCATTACTGGATAAATTAAATATAGATGGATCTCTTTGTAAAGTTGAAAAGGGTAGCCTATTTAGTCAAGAGCAGTGACGTTCACTTGAGATATGGGCGTATTTACGCAATTGTGTGTGAATTCGTCCGTACAAGTATTCGCGCGCGGAGACGCTGGGTTGCGAGACGCGCGCTGATGTTTGCGTTCATGGAGCTTCTTGACTGCAAACGTCCAGTAATAAAATTATGCCTATTCACAGTCTTGATAAAGGTCATATAGAAGGTATTGAGATCAAAAGTTCTGTTAGATATTTAGGCATTTTAATAAGTAAATCACCCAAAGATAGAATTTTAGATAATTTTTCACAACGGACAAAAAAATTAAAGAATGTCTTCAATTGCTGGCTACAAAGAAATGTAACTATCTATGGTCGTGTCTTGATATCTAAAGCTGAAGGCATTTCTAGAATCGTTTACCCAGCTTTGTCCTTATGTGTCAACCCGAAAACTTGCTCATCTATCGACTCTATACTATAAAATTATCTTATGACTCTCTTTGTTTATCAGTTAATAAGAAAGCTGCTAAAACTTCTTTGTTACTCAAAGAAATTATGGTCTCATTATAAATTACCTCTTGATTTCCTGAAGATTATTATTTATTTATTCGCAATGTTACTTATTTCTAATTACTTGTATTCATTTTGCGTATATTTGTAGTTTCTATGCATGTTTTGTGATTTTTTTTTTTTTTTGTAGACTATCCCTTATCCACTGCCTTGCTTACTTTGAGTTTACTGTCTTATTTTTATTTTCATCTTATTTTTTGAGCTTGATACATGATTTTTTGTTTCAATAAAAAAATAATAATAATTTAACCGAAAAAAAAAAAAAAAAAAAAGTCCAGTAATAGACCTCTCACAACTTCCGTATTTGTGACCGGAAATACGCAATCGTCGTGGAAATCTTCTTCCTCCCCGGTCAGGGCAATAGGTAAACAAATGGCGCAAGCAACGAGCAAGAGTCATTGTAGCGTACCGGACTGTTGTCATTGATATCCATATTAAAGGCTAACTATGGATATTTATGGTTGTAGTTATTCACAAAAGCAGCCATATCTGTCGTTTCATTCCTTCCCTGTTGATAGTGAAGTTAGACGGAAATGGATTCAGGCTATCCGGCGGGATGAAGGACCAAACGATTAAAAATGGGAGCACTTAACATTGTCGCTACACACAAGACGTTCACTTGGACAACCATAGACAGAAAAAATTGATACCATAATGCTTCATTAAAATCAGACTATAATGCTTTAGTAAGATAGTATATCTATTAGTTGAACATCTTCGTATGCTGTCATTCCACAGGACGATACATTCGATTTGTAAAAATGTGTGCCCTTTATTTATTTTTTCTTTTATTTTTGGTGACGGAGTTTTCCTCCCCGAGTCGTGTAACGTCGGCAAATGTAATATTTGGCAAATCCGTTAGCGAAGATGTGTAGATTATCTGATCAATTTTCTGATGTGTTGACGCTTGACAGGAACTCCGCTTCCACAACGATTACGTATTTCCGGTTATTGTGATAAAGGTCTATAATGTAGGGAATCAGTCGTTATAGATAAATCAGGTAACAGTTAATGTTTTACTTTACTTACATATACGATTTAGTTTTCATCCACATAACACGTGCTGAGTGAACGATCAGCAATCAAGAGCATTCAACAGAACTGCGCTCTCTCTCGTCAGTTAACGTTAATAATAAGCTACATGCCTATGTCAAATACTAACATTCAAATTATACGGTAATTATACTTATTTATACAATAATACTTAATTATATAATAATTATACAGTACCACCGTTACCAGTCAAATTAATTCATTCAATCAAAATCTATCTTTGCAGTGCAGAGGTGACACAGAAGCGGCATTAATATATTTAGACTCCATTTACAATTGCATAAATAAAGCTATGAGATTTTTTTTAAATCAATATTTAAATATGAAATGATTTCTAAATTTTAACGTTTTAATTAAAGGGTAGGCTACTTTAAATATGAAACTAAAACCGCCAGTAGGAGGCGGCAAGTCACTGTCTTAAATAAGTTTGTTGAGGGATTCATTCATTCAACCGATTTGTTCAAATGCCTGATTCATTCGGGAAAGAAGCAAGAAAGAAGTTTCGTTCAAAACGCGGATTTCAGTCAAGAAATCATCGCTGTCTGTTGCATTGAGACTCTGCTACGGTTTCATTTTGAAATTCTAGTCGGCGAAATAAAGGGAAAACAAACAATATTGACAATATGGTGTCTAAAAAATAACTCCCAATGTTAACTTATTGTTAATTTAACTGTTGTGTTATTGTACACATATACTGTGTGTTACTGTACACATATACTGTGTGTTACTGTACACATATACTGTGTGTTACTGTACACATATACTGTGTTACTGTACACATATACTGTGTGTTACTGTACACATACACTGTGTGTTACTGTACACATATACTGTGTGTTACTGTACACATACACTGTGTGTTACTGTACACATATACTGTGTGTTACTGTACACATATACTGTGTGTTACTGTACACATATACTGTGTGTTACTGTACACATACACTGTGTGTTACTGTACACATATACTGTGTGTTACTGTACACATATACTGTGTGTTACTGTACACATATACTGTGTGTTACTGTACACATACACTGTGTGTTACTGTACACATATACTGTGTGTTACTGTACACATATACTGTGTGTTACTGTACACATATACTGTGTGTTACTGTACACATACACTGTGTGTTACTGTACACATACACTGTGTGTTACTGTACACATACACTGTGTGTTACTGTACACATATACTGTGTGTTATTGTACAAATATACTGTGTGTTACTGTACACATATACTGTGTGTTACTGTACACATATACTGTGTGTTACTGTACACATATACTGTGTGTTACTGTACACATATACTGTGTGTTACTGTACACATATACTGTGTGTTACTGTACACATATACTGTGTGTTACTGTACACATATACTGTGTGTTACTGCACACATACACTGTGTGTTACTGTACACATACACTGTGTGTTACTGTACACATATACTGTGTGTTACTGTACACATATACTGTGTGTTACTGTACACATACACTGTGTGTTACTGTACACATATACTGTGTGTTACTGTACACATATACTGTGTGTTACTGTACACATATACTGTGTGTTACTGTACACATATACTGTGTGTTACTGTACACATACACTGTGTGTTACTGTACACATATACTGTGTGTTACTGTACACATATACTGTGTGTTACTGTACACATATACTGTGTGTTACTGTACACATACACTGTGTGTTACTGTACACATATACTGTGTGTTACTGTACACATATACTGTGTGTTACTGTACACATATACTGTGTGTTACTGTACACATACACTGTGTGTTACTGTACACATACACTGTGTGTTACTGTACACATACACTGTGTGTTACTGTACACATATACTGTGTGTTATTGTACAAATATACTGTGTGTTACTGTACACATATACTGTGTGTTACTGTACACATATACTGTGTGTTACTGTACACATATACTGTGTGTTACTGTACACATATACTGTGTGTTACTGTACACATATACTGTGTGTTACTGCACACATACACTGTGTGTTACTGTACACATACACTGTGTGTTACTGTACACATATACTGTGTGTTATTGTACAAATATACTGTGTGTTACTGTACACATATACTGTGTGTTACTGTACACATATACTGTGTGTTACTGTACACATATACTGTGTGTTACTGTACACATACACTGTGTGTTACTGTACACATATACTGTGTGTTACTGTACACATACACTGTGTGTTACTGTACACATACACTGTGTGTTACTGTACACATACACTGTGTGTTACTGTACACATATACTGTGTGTTACTGTACACATATACTGTGTGTTACTGTACACATACACTGTGTGTTACTGTACACATACACTGTGTGTTACTGTACACATACACTGTGTGTTACTGTACACATATACTGTGTGTTACTGTACACATATACTGTGTGTTACTGTACACATACACTGTGTGTTACTGTACACATATACTGTGTGTTATTGTACAAATATACTGTGTGTTACTGTACACATACACTGTGTGTTACTGTACACATACACTGTGTGTTATTGTACACATACACTGTGTGTTACTGTACACATATACTGTGTGTTACTGTACACATACACTGTGTGTTACTGTACACATATACTGTGTGTTACTGTACACATACACTGTGTGTTACTGTACACATATACTGTGTGTTATTGTACAAATATACTGTGTGTTACTGTACACATACACTGTGTGTTACTGTACACATACACTGTGTGTTATTGTACACATACACTGTGTGTTACTGTACACATATACTGTGTGTTACTGTACACATACACTGTGTGTTACTGTACACATATACTGTGTGTTACTGTACACATACACTGTGTGTTACTGTACACATATACTGTGTGTTATTGTACAAATATACTGTGTGTTACTGTACACATATACTGTGTGTTACTGTACACATACACTGTGTGTTACTGTACACATATACTGTGTGTTACTGTACACATACACTGTGTGTTACTGTACAAATATACTGTGTGTTACTGTACACATATACTGTGTGTTACTGTACACATACACTGTGTGTTACTGTACACATACACTGTGTGTTACTGTACACATACACTGTGTGTTACTGTACACATATACTGTGTGTTACTGTACACATACACTGTGTGTTACTGTACACATATACTGTGTGTTATTGTACAAATATACTGTGTGTTACTGTACACATACACTGTGTGTTACTGTACACATACACTGTGTGTTATTGTACACATACACTGTGTGTTACTGTACACATATACTGTGTGTTACTGTACACATACACTGTGTGTTACTGTACACATATACTGTGTGTTACTGTACACATACACTGTGTGTTACTGTACACATATACTGTGTGTTATTGTACAAATATACTGTGTGTTACTGTACACATATACTGTGTGTTACTGTACACATACACTGTGTGTTACTGTACACATACACTGTGTGTTACTGTACACATATACTGTGTGTTACTGTACAAATATACTGTGTGTTACTGTACACATATACTGTGTGTTACTGTACACATATACTGTGTGTTATTGTACACATATACTGTGTGTTATTGTACACATATACTGTGTGTTACTGTACACATACTGTGTGTTACTGTACACATATACTGTGTGTTATTGTACACATATACTGTGTGTTACTGTACACATATACTGTGTGTTATTGTACACATACTGTGTGTTATTGTACACATATACTGTGTGTTACTGTACACATATACTGTGTGTTACTGTACACATATACTGTGTGTTATTGTACACATATACTGTGTGTTACTGTACACATACACTGTGTGTTACTGTACACATATACTGTGTGTTACTGTACACATATACTGTGTGTTATTGTACACATATACTGTGTTACTCTACACATATACTGTGTGTTACTGTACACATATACTGTGTGTTATTGTACACATATACTGTGTTACTCTACACATATACTGTGTGTTACTGTACACATATACTGTGTGTTATTGTACACATATACTGTGTTACTCTACACATATACTGTGTGTTACTGTACACATATACTGTGTGTTATTGTACACATATACTGTGTTACTCTACACATATACTGTGTGTTACTGTACACATGCACTGTGTGTTACTGTACACATATACTGTGTGTTACTGTACACATATACTGTGTGTTACTGTACACATATACTGTGTTTTAATGTACACACGCCGCCTCAGGGCACAGTTCAGACGGAATAAAAAGATAAGTTGTCTCTCGCCATTGACTACCATACATATTTTTTCCGAAATAAGGTCCCATGAGCCGGAAGCGGAGGGGAGGGACTTAGGCTCTCTATAGTAAACCCCCCCCCCCATTATCACCCGTCATTATTGTTTTGGGAGCTGATGTTCCACATATGGTAAGGGGCGGGACATTTCCGTCACACGTGTAAGGATTTTGGGCCAATCACAATGCACTGGATCGCTGGCCAATCAGAGCACACCGCGCTTTTCAGAACGATGAGCTTTGTAAAAATCGACATGTTTCAGAAAGGCAAGGCATAGAGGAGCAACAATAATGTACAGTATGTGTAAAATAATTACTTTTTTTAATCTAAAACCGCGTAAATACATTGCATTAAACCAAATACACAAAATAATGTTATTTTTAGAACCATCATATGACCCCTTTAATAAATAAAATAAGACACATTCACCATGTTGTATTCTGCTCTTCTCATCCTGAATGTTTCTGTTCTCATCCTGAATGTTTCTGTTCTCATCCTGAATGCTTCTGTTCTCATTCTGTAGTCGATCGTGTGCTGAAGAAAATTTACAACAAAGACAAGAGAAAACAGCATTAAATATATAGCTTACACACATATATTTCCTACAATAGTGTTTGAATGTTTCAAATTGATAAGGTAGACCCATGGCAAGCCATTTTAGCTTAAATTGTACCCAGAGTTACTCGTCGTAATTGCATCGTTACTAGTAAGAATTCAATTAGAGAGCTCTACAAATGAATTTTTACTAGTCATATGTCTCCATTGACTTCCATTCATTTTTAATTACGGATCTCTACAATTGAATTGTTACTAGTAAGAATGCAATTGCAGAGCTCTTTAAATCAATTACAGAGCTCTGCAATTATACATATCTTTAATTGTTTTTTTACTATTAAAATTTCAATTAGAGAGCTTTGTAATTGTAATTGTTACTATTAATAATTGGATTGTAGCACTAGCGTAGCCAGAAAAGCGTCTCTGGGTGTGCATAAGAAAAACTGGGTGTGCCACATTTATTGTCAGATTAATCTGCAAAAAAACCTTGACCCGGCGTATCACTAACTTTACAAAATAGACTGGGCTGATGTGTAAAACTATACTCAGGCTCGGCACATAAACATGATATAGGCCTATATAAAATATAACTCAGGGCTCAACATTAAGGCATTTCATGTGCTTGTCGTTCGAACAAGTAAATCGGTCATTAACTTGTCCAAGTAAAGAAATTGCTTGTCCAGAAAAAAATGGGATTTTTTTTTGTGTGTGTTGTAGCCAGGCTAAATAACAGCCTACAATTTATTCTGAAGCAATATCAGTGTTCCTTCAACTTTTACATATTTAAATCTGCATATTTATGATATTTTAACCTTTATAAAGAGCATTTTTCCATAATCTGGTTAAATATATGCTTCATCTTTCATTTTAAATTCTTAAATTTGATCAATAAATTAAATTGAAATAATAAGAAACTATATGGCTGTTACCAATCAAATTAATCAATTTACACTGAAATATTACAACTGCATTAAATAATGTTATGAGACTGTTTTCAATATTTTTTTAATATACAAATATGATATATTGGAAAGAATGATAGCCTACTTTTAAACACGAAACTAAACCACCAGTAGGGGGGCGACAGGTGACCGTCTTAATGAGTGAGTTATTGAGTCATTTGCTCAAATGATTCGTTCAAACGGCTGAATCGTTCAGGAACGAGTCAGTTGTTTAATGGGTCATCGAATCTTTGACTCAACCGATTCGTTCAAAGCGCTGAATCATTCAGTAATTCGGTTATGTTTTCCGATGAGATGCGCTGTGGTTCTGCTGTGATCTTTGTTTTGAACTATTTTCGCTGCTTAAATAGAACAAAAACAGTCAATATTGTGTATAAAATGTAAGTGAATTGATATTAATTACTTGTTTATTGAACTGTCATATGAAATCAGTGTCACATTTTCAATTGTGATGGTAGGCTATTCAGCACTGGTCGTGTGATGTTGCTTAACTGTATCATATGTTATAAATATAAAAACTCCACATGAATCTTTTATCCGCTGTATTTTCGTTAATTTTCTTTGTGTGAACTGCGCTCATTGTTTCCATTTCTCCTCATGAGGCGCGAGCCTCAACAGCACGTTTGCGGATTGTTTGGCAGTCCGAATGTCGGCAGATATTTTTTTTTTTAACGATAATAATTTAAAAATTAAAATACATTTTAAATGTACAAATATTGTAAGTAAACAACAATAGTCCAAGTTTAGAAAAACATTTTTATTAAGACTTTAAAAAATAATTCTGCATCTATTTTTAGGTGTGCCAGCTGCCACTGTGGGTGGCACCGGCACAACCTGGCACACCCGTGGCTACGCCTATGGATTGTAGAGACTAATTTAATTCTTACTAGTAACAATGCACTTGCGACAAGTAGCGCTGGGTACAATTTAATCTAATGTGACAGATTGAAATATGTATTTGATAAATCTGTTAAACATTTACAGCACTATAGTCACGCTATTTTGATTGTGTGTAAAAGGGTTTATAAAATGTAAATAATTAATTTGTATGTAATTTTGGGTTCATCTGCGATCTATTAGTTTGGCACAATGCGACGTGCGATCGATTAGCCTTGTCTTGTTGAACACTAGTACGGGGAGAAACATCAGCGAGTTTTGTGTTTAATCTTCTATTCAGGTATTAATTCCAATCATTTGTTAATTTAATGTTGTATAATGTTTAAGAGTGTGCAGATGTGAGTTTTCTACTGATTGTGTGTTGAGCTAAATGTTTTAAAGCTCATTAGTTCAGAGGTGCGTGAGCTCAGAGCTCCATTTTGAGCATTAATGGCGCGAGGCCTACATAACAGCGTGAGACACATATAGAGAACATTTCATGTGAATGTGGTACGTATGTTTGTATTTAATGTTTAATTCTGTATATTTAGTGACGATTGTTTGATTCATGGGTATTGAGAAATATAAATGTGAAAAGTGAATGAGAAAAATAAATTTAGAGATCTATGCATTTTCAGATAAAACAATTACTTAAAAGAGTGTATTTATTACGTGTTTAGAATATGTTGGTACTAGTTTATGCATCTATCTAAGGAGTTGATGTCCAGATAATTATAAAATGCCTTAAAAATACTTAATTGTATTTTTTGTACACTTTAAATAGTGTTGTGGATTAGAAGTGCACATTAATAACAGCACATGTGACCAACTGTTAAATGTGTTTATGTTTTCAGATAGAAGGGGAATGATGCTGTTTTGAAAAGTTGTTTATTGTCAATTGCTACAAGATTCCACATAAAGTTCGCAGTGGGGAAACATCAGCGAGTTTTGTGTTTAATCTTCTCTATTCAGGGGTACAACACTAAAACGGCTTGCCATAGAGAGCCTAAGTCCCTCCCCTTCCGGTGGACCATGGGACCTTATTTCGGAAAAATATTGTATGGTAGTCAATGGCGAGAGACAACAAATATCTGGATCCCGTTTGAATTGTGCACTGAATTACACATATGATGTTTGTCAATTTAAAAGATACATTTTAAAGTCAAGAAAGTGGCAGTTTGATGTAAAACTGTTGAGGTATAAGACTGTGAAAATACGTAATTACAAATACTACAAACCCAAAAGACGCGCATGTGACGTCATACCTTTTCTCTCAATGAATGAAGCTAACTTTACTGAAGCTAACTTTACTGAAGCTAACTTTACTGAAGCTAACTTTACTGAAGCTAACGTCTGTCATTTCTTCTATAGTCTAACGTTATAATCGTAACGTTACGCCGTTATGCCTGTGTGTTTTGTACCAGACTGCACACACACGAGCTTGGTGACGTACATAGTGCGAGACGAGAGATGCAGTTCATGGAGCGATTTTCACATAAAACTAAATGTTACTCTTCTGTTTTATGACAAACTGTGACTTTCTTGACTTTCATAATTATCTTTTAAATTGACAATCATCATATGTGTAATTCAGGGCACAGTTCAGACGGAATAAAAAGATAAGTTGTCTCTCGCCATTGACTACCATACATATTTTTCCCGAAATAAGGTCCCATG
Organism: Gila orcuttii; assembly: GCA_026230005.1. Classification (NCBI taxonomy): domain Eukaryota; kingdom Metazoa; phylum Chordata; class Actinopteri; order Cypriniformes; family Leuciscidae; genus Gila; species Gila orcuttii. Next base: position 6,763,714 of record JAPDVR010000003.1, read on the forward strand.
AGCCGGAAGCGGAGGGGAGGGACTTAGGCTCTCTATAGTAAACCCCCCCCCCCATTATCACCCGTCATTATTGTTTTGGGAGCTGATGTTCCACATATGGTAAGGGGCGGGACATTTCCATCACACGCGTAAGGTTTTTGGGCCAATCACAATGCACTGGATCGCTGGCCAATCAGAGCACACCGCGCTTTTCAGAACGATGAGCTTTGTAAAAATCGACATGTTTCAGAAAGGCAAGGCATAGAGGAGCAACAATAATGTACAGTATGTGTAAAATAATGACTTTTTTTAACCTAAAACCGCGTAAACACATTACATTAAACCAAATACACAAAATAATGTTATTTTTAGAACCATCATATGACCCTTTAATAACTAAAATAAGACACATTCACCATGTTGTATTCTGCTCTTCTCATCCCGAATGTTTCTCTTCTCATCCTGTAGTCGATCGTGTGCTGAAGAAAATTTACAACAAAGACAAGAGAAAACAGCATTAAATATATAGCTTACACACATATATTTCCTTCAATAGTGTTTGAATGTTTCAAATTGATAAGGTAGACCCATGGCAAGCCATTTTAGCTTAAATTGTACCCAGAGTTACTCGTCGTAATTGCATCGTTACTAGTAAGAATTCAATTAGAGAGCTCTACAAATGAATTTTTACTAGTCATATGTCTCCATTGACTTCCATTCATTTTTAATTACAGAGCTCTCTAATTGAATTGTTACTAGTAAGAAAGTATCATAATTATCTTTTAAATTGACAAACATCCAGTGGCGGTTCTAGACCATTTCAGCTGGGGGGCCAAGCTGGGGCCAGTTGTACTGTCAGAGGGGCCAGTTACATTTAGACCTTATTGTTGTCTTATCATTTTCTGCACTGCACTGCAGGCATTAACAGGCAAAATACCATGTTTCTAATCATTCAACAATGTATTTGCATTTCCATTATAGTTTTACATTTGCATTACATATTCAGTATTAATCACAGTAACTGTAATTGACATGATGTCCTTCTTTCTCTTCATTTTGGTGAGAACTATAGAGCAAAAGCAATGGGGACCAAGAAGCTTATTAATTCATTTACTGAAATTAACTGACTTGCTAGGTAACTATGTCTAACTGTTTACAGGGTTCCTGCACACTTTTTAAAGTCAAATTTAAGGCTTTTTAAGACCTGAAGAAATCAAAATTAATACCGTACATTAGGGGTGTGCAATATTGACAAAAATATATCTCAATATTTTCAACGTTTTGTTGATGATAATTAGATGATATTTTTATAATTACTGATTGTGTTTTTGTGCTGGTGCCATGGCTGGTTTAGACCTGTTGTTGACAGCTGACTCACGAAGATATTCATATTTTTCATATTCTATGCAGTGGTCAGTTCACAGCAGTGACAGAAATTAATTTTTTAATTAAGGGGCAATATTTGAAATATTTGCCATCTTAAATTGATTTCCAGGAGCATTTTCACCTATATATGGACATTTTTCTAAACTTATTTAGAGTTATGCATCACCTTTTATGTCAAATACTAACATTCAAATTATTCAGTAATTATACTTATTTATACAATAATACTTAATTATACAATAATTATACAGTACCACCGTTACCAGTCAAATTAATTAATTCAATCAAAATCCATCTTTGCAGTGCAGAGGTGACACAGAAGCGGCATTAATATATTTACACTCCATTTACAATTGCATAAATAAAGCTATGAGATTTTTTTTTAAATCAATATTTAAATATGAAATGATTTCTAAATTTTAACGTTTTAATTAAAGGGTAGGCTACTTTAAATATGAAACTAAAACCGCCAGTAGGAGGCGGCAAGTCACTGTCTTAAATAAGTTTGTTGAGGGATTCATTCATTCAACCGATTTGTTCAAATGCCTGATTCATTCTGATTCTGATTCATCAAGAAGCAAGAAAGAAGTTTCGTTCAAAACGCGGATTTCAGTCAAGAAATCATCGCTGTCTGTTGCATTGAGACTCTGCTACGGTTTCATTTTGAAATTCTCGTCGGCGAAATAAAGGGAAAACAAACAATATTGACAATATGGTGTCTAAAAAATAACTCCCAATGTTAACTTATTGTTAATTTAACTGTGGTATAACAAATATCACAGTTGCAATTGTGCACGGGAAAATGGCACTCTTGTGATATTCTAATATAAGAACATAATATGATATAAATATAAGACAAAAACTAATTTGGGGACATACCTATGAACTGCACACAGCAGTGAAAGGACGATAAATGCGATGTCAGCTCACAGTGCCTCTACATCGTTAAAACAATGATTACAATATCATAATAGACAATACACATCACACACACCATACGCACAAGAATGAACTTACAACTGAACTGACATTTACCAACTTTCTTCTTCTCTCCTCTCTCGCGTGCAGGAGACAGACGTTATTCTGACGCGATTCCCGCGAATGTGATGCGAATTGTCACGTGAACAAGCAAATCCACAAAGATAGAATAATACAAAATAATATGCTAATTAGATAGACATATCTAAATGCTTTCCAAATTAAAACTTAGTCAAAGTGTCATCTAAAATTGAAGACCTTTCATAGGTAAAAATAAGACTTTATAAGACTTTGTATGCCTTATATTTTAAAAATCTAATTTAAGATAATCTGCCGGAGTGTGCTTTAAGTAAAAACACTCAGCACCATGAGTTTGTTGATCATATATTTTATCCTTTTTCAAACTGCCACAAACTAACAAACAGCCAGGTTAAGATTAGCTGATCTAACGTTACACTTCTGTAATGCATTTAATACAAATACAACATATTAACAACTTTACTCACCCATATATCCTTCTTTGCTTGAACTATAATATTCGCACAGAATTTCCCCTTTGGGCTTGAACTATAATATTCGCGCAAAACTTCCACCAACTTCTGAATAGAAAAAACCCTGCAGATGCATGTGCTACGATTATTACCATTATGTGCTAAATTTATTATGGATATAATATTATGTAGTGTGCAACGATACTGTTGTGTTCCGCTTTAAGCAGTCCCTCTAGAAGAACATGTGTGGCTTACATTTGTGTTCGTGTCGCCACTGTCAAATAACGGATGTAAAAAACAAGGATAGCAAAAAACAGTTTTGCTAATTCCACACTCCACATTTAGGGGGGCCACAAGGGGGGCCAAGCTTGTTGTCACAGGGGCACGGGCCCTCCGCCACTGCAAACATCATGTGTGTAATTCAGGGCACAGTTCAGACGGAATAAAAAGAAGATAAGATTGTCTCTCGCCATTGACTACCATACATATTACCAAAAAATTACCAAATTTTTTTTTAACCTAAAACCGGGTAAACACATTGCATTAAACCAAATACACAAAATAATGTTATTTTTAGAACCATCATATGACCCCTTTAATAAATAAAGTAAGACACATTCACCATGTTGTATTCTGCTCTTACCTTTCTGTAGTTGATCGTGTGCTGAAGAAAATGTAGAATAAAGACAAGAGAAAACAGCATTAAATATATAGCTTACACACATATATTTCCTACAATAGTGTTTGGGACAAAGACATTTTCCTCAGTACTTCTAATGAAGATAAAAGCCAATATCTGTCTTAAATTATGTTTTATTAACAAAGTTCGGGAGGAGCACGCACAGATAATTAACACGAGTGGAGAGCACTCAGCAATCAAAAATAAATGGTATATATACTCAGCAGTCTCACCTCAATTCATTGACACTTTAGCAGCGTCCCTCCACCACCCTTTCTCCACACTTCCTGTCCTAACCATTTACATACGGGGGGGGGGGGGGGGTACTCTGGGTTCGGGCCGAACTCCGAGCTCGAAGCCCTCCCCCCGGACAGCACGCCAAATATGCATTAAACTTACTCCCTCTAATTGTATGTAAGTGTGAACTAGCGAAACCCTATTCGCACGGGATTACCGTAAAACTTCAAATGATAGCCGAGTCCCAAATAGACGCCTGTCTCTTTTACACGCCTGGTGTGGCGACAGGTTTGGATAAATAAAGGCCGGTCTCAAATAAAGTTTTAGTTTCGGGTTGTATTTAATCTTCTAAAACCCGTCAGATCGTCTGTTTAAGCCAGTTCTATGGTGCAGATTGCGCACGCAAGAGAGCCCTGCGCGTCTGGGCGGGAGCTTTTAGCGCAAGAAAGGCGGGCAGAGTTAGCGGAGGCCGGAGAGGGAGAGGTGGAGGAAAGCGACGAGGAGGAATTCACCAATGAACATGAAGTTGAGGATCGAGGTGATGATGCTAGTGATGAATAGGGTCATTTTGTATCACATGTTTGCAGCTGTTTTACAGGGTAGCCTTCATTCTTTCTTGTTGATGTGTTTCGAGTAACAAGTTCATAGGCTTTTTTATGCTGCCAATAATCAAAAGGGGGTCGCACACCGGACGAGAAGCGCAGCGCCGCACCGCGTCGCGTCTATGACAACTCGAGGTATTATGATATTCTCAATTCATTCAGTTAACGGACGCTCTGAGGTAAAGTGTTCAGACTGCAGGCTTAGAAACGATTGTATTTAATTGTACAGTACAATCATAACATCACAGACATTATCTTAATTCCATAATGTCCTTAAACATAACAATATTGCTGGCCATAAAGTGCGCGTCCGGTGTGCGATACCTCGAGTTGTCCTAGACGCAGCGCAGCTCTGCGCCTCGCGTCCGGTGTGCGAACCCCTTTAGACATACGGTAATATAGTAGGCTAATTCTTACATTAACTGATTTGTTAAACACGTTCAAATTATAAATAAAACGTAATATAATGTGGTAACCTACTGTCATGCTTTCCGTCTATCAGCCTATGCTATTTGGATCGTTATCTCTAGGCCTACACTCAATGAACAACATCTCAACACTAAATTAAAGGCCTGTCTCATATAGATGCCTGTCTCAAATACAAGCCGGTGCAGTTCGGCGATTTGGGAAAATAAAAGCCCGGGCTATAATTTGAAGTTTTACGGTAGTATCATCTGGGGACCTCGTGTGAATTAGAAATAACCCCTCACATCTGATTTTCGTGTGGCGCATACATTCGCACGGGATAAGCGAAGCCTGTGATTTTACTCGAATTTACTGACTTATCTCCCGGATATGATGTCAATAGGCTATTGCTTGGAAATGTTTTGTTATTATAGGTCTAGCTGTATGATATATCATAAACAGAAGAATAAGCCTTACCGCATGCTGATATAAATGTCATTCATTTCCATCTAACCATTCTTTTTGTTTTTGCTATTCTGATGGAACATCCCATAACAAGAGTAATAACATCCCTTAGACATCACTGACAACTAAATCAGCCCATGAATTGTATATAATTGAATACTGTATGTGTGTAGCTATATTGGCACGTTATGTGTAGGGTGGTTGAGACCACATGTATTGTAAAAGGGAACTTTGAATGTCGTTTGCCCCAGACATAGAGAAGGTGTGATGCTAGAGAAAGGACAAACGGGCTGCGATAGAAGAACTCACCATACAAAGCTTTTGTGTATGTGCTGCATAAAATAACTGAGAAAAAGAAATAGAAAATTTGAATATGTGCTTCTGCAAGCTTATATTGATAAGGGACTATAAGTCCAGAGTTTTTGACCTAGGTAATTAGCTGTACTTTAATGACAGCTGATAGTTAGGAGGCGGCCCAGAAAAACAGGGTTGGTATAAAAAGCATGAGTTATTTTCAGGGCCGCATCTCAGGTTTTTTTTTTTACGTGTTTCTGTTATTTTTGCTTGTGGAATTTTTATCTTTGTATTATTATGAATCTTTTAAAATAAAACGAAATCATGTTGTGGTGATTCGTAAAACTTTTTAAACAAGACTAAGTAATTTTTCTCTATCAATATTTCATGAATTTTTGTAATGAAATATTAATACTAGCAAACGCCCCAATGAAACGACCCCAGGGTTGAACTGGTCGAGGCCCCGCCGAGGACCCTGGATCGACGTCTTACTTCTTTAATCTAAAGGTAAGAGCAATATCTGATTGCAGTGGATTATGGAAATGTTGTAGAAGGATCTAGAGGTTACAGTGGGATAGAAATACAACAAAACGTCTCAGGTTACGACTGTAACCTATGTTCCCTGAGAACAGGGAACGAGACAATACGTCAACGACGTTATGGGGAACGCCTCAGGCGTGACAGGTGTCTGAAATCACTATCAAATCACGTCAATCATATTGACCGGCGACAGCCCGTGAATCATTAGCGTGAATGATTAACGTGCGACCTGGAAGTATAAAGGGGCGCCTTGCACACATGACAAATCACCTTATCGTCTGAAGGGACTGTACGGTAGGCAAGCCCCGAGGCATGGCAGGGAGACGTATTGTCTCGTTCCCTGTTCTCAGGGAACATAGGTTACAGTCGTAACCTGAGACGTTCCCTTTCGAAGGGAACTCAACAATACGTCAACGACGTTATGGGGAACGATATACCAACTCCGCCATGCTAAGGGGAGTGCATGCCAAGTGGCAGTGACAACTGTCAGAACCAGCAACTTCAAATGAAACGCTAGAACCACTCACCCTCAGGTCACACTGGGCTGTCAGTGACAGCATTCCCTACGGTCATAGCCCAAGCTACAGCCTCACAGAAAAACCTTCATAAACATGGTTAAATAAAAAGGTCTACCTGGGCCGGCTCCGGGCCTGGAACCACCGCATGCTCATAGAGACCCTCGGTGAGGGGAGCACAGGTCTGCCTGGTAGGCAAACCAGGCTGTAGGCAGAAAAAGTTCCGGGAGGGAACCAATAGCAGAGAATGAACACTTTAGCGAGCCAGGGCGCAAGCTCGCCTTCAGCAGCTGCCTATTAAGGCTAGCTGAAACTGATAGCAAGAGACCACTAGCTTCATAAACCCAGCACCACTAGGGAACGTTACAGGGAGGCCCGGAGAGGCCTACTACCTGATAGCCAACGTAAGTGGGAATTCACCTTCAGAGAGGCCCGTGAGGCCTACTACCTGATAACCACAGTAAGTGGGGTGCTCACCTTCAGGGAGGCCCAGAGAGGCCTACTACCTGATAACCACAGTATGTGGGGTGCTCACCTTCAGAGAGGCCAAGAGAGGCCTACTACCTGATAACCACAGTACGTGGGAACTCACCTTCAGGGAGGCCCGGTGAGGCCTGCTACCTTACAACCACAGTATGTGGGGAGCTCACCTTCAAGGAGGCCTGGTGAGGCCTACTACCTGACCGTACTCATTCAAGGAGGCCTGGAGGAGCCTACTACCTGATAATCACAGCATGTGGGAACTCACCTTCAGGGAGGCCTGGTGAGGCCTACTACCTGACACCCAAAATATTTGGGCGCTCACATTCAGGGAGGCCCAGAGCGGCCTACTACCTGACAGTCACAATATTTGGGAGCTCACCTTCAGGGAGGCCCAGAGAGGCCTACTACCTGATAGCCAACTTAAGTGGGAATTCGCCTTCAGGGCGGCCGGCTGAGGCCTACTACCTGATAACCATCTTAATTGGGAATTCACCTTCAGGGAGGCCTGAGTGGCCTACTACCTGATAACCACTGTTAGCTTTGAGCCCTGAGTCCGGGTGATAGTATAAGGTGGCCTGCTAAGGCCAGCCAGCTGGGGACTCGCCTATCAGGGAGGCCTGGTCGGGCCTACTAGCTAATAGCAAGTCATATTCTGCTATAAAGTACACTGTTGGGAACCATACTACACAAGCATAATTTACTAATGGGCTTCCAGTAGCGCTATAAGGTATGTCCCACAATGTTGGGACTCACCTCCGAGGAGGCCTGTTTAAGGCCTACTACCCATCAGTGAGTCAACTGCCCGAACCACCAAGGCCAACCACGTAAAGTGAGCTGGCCTACAGTGCCCTCTAGGGGGCTGTCCAATCAAGGAGGCCTGCTGAGGCCTACTACCTAATGGCGCAGCCTTCGTTGGCAGCAAAGCTGTTTACGCAGCGCCTACAGCATCCTGGTGCCTAATCACATTGCCCATGGCAGTGTACTCCGCCAAAAAAGCTAGCACCCTTAAAACAAGGGGAGTACAACATACGCCACTCTGCCTCAACGGAGGCCCCATTAGTCAGGGGCCTACCATCTATGCATGGGCGTCAGCTCAGGGCAATGCTCTGGCTTCAGGGGAGCGTACTTCGACCAAAGAAGAAGTGAAGCTTACTTCATACTCGACCCGAGCCATAGTGGTGCGAGGTAGGATAAACAGAACTGGGAGTGAAGTGCTCAGACCTACCCTGTATCACAGGGGGATACTCACACCTCACCCTGAGGTTACCAGGGTCCGGGCCTGCCAGCGGCTCTAGGGGTGACAGAAATTTATCTGTGCCCAACCTAGGGGAGTGGGGCTTGAATGAAAGCCATCCACCTACAACCTAGCGCTCGAGCAGTAGCTCAGCGAGGTGAGTGAAGCCTAAACTGGCGGCCTAAATCCGTAGGCCAGTTCTGCATGGCAGGGTCGGGCAGGAAACCCAGTCTTCTTCGTGAAGCGAAAGACGGCCTAACCCTGCTCAATAAAGACATATATACCACGGAGGCCTGTTTGAGGCCTACCATGTCCTTACAAACCATCCTCTGCACCATGCTGCATTACTCTAGTCACCCCAGAATGCAGAGAAGGGGGCGGGCCTTGGCCTAACGACTCCCATGGGAGGAGGCTGTTTATACAGGGATGCTAGAAACCTACATTCACAAAGTGAAGGTTCAGAGGAAGCAATGCTAAATTTTAGCAGAGCACTTCTATTATCCCTGGCACAGCCTAGGCCAGCTACAGAGGCGGCCCTGGTGAGGGCCAGCCTGCAGGCATAGATCTATCTGAGGGCTCGGAGGAGCCACAGCCTTACTAAAGAATATAGTCTGTATTATTCCATACAAAGGGCTGCATGATCGCTCAGCCTAATGAAAACCCAAACAGAGCTCAAGGGGCGAAATACTCAGGAAGAAGTCAAACGGACCCGTGGGCCGGACATAAGATCTATCTGAAGCTCTAGCGTCAGTCAACACTCTAAGTAAAAAATTCTAAGAGAGAGACCAACTACTCTACCCTGAGGTGGCTAACAGCCCGAAGGCTAACATAGTTATCGTTCTGGCCACCTAATGGGGAACTTCAGGGCCCTAATAATCCAGGAAACTTCTCTTACCTTATTACCTGATGACATAGCAAATGACATGACCCCATAGCTCTATACAGGGAACGAGGTCTGTAGAGAGATACATTTCGGAATTTTAATTCACAAAATTGACTCTTGAAAAGACCAGACAGCTCACCTGCGGCGTGCGGAGTGAAGACTCGCCAGATAGTTCTTTATGAACCTGGGGTCCACCACTTTACATGCCTGAAAGAGGCGTTTCTACTAACCAAGCCTAGGCGGGCCATCGGAACATCGTTCTTATCATAGGCCCAGCGCCAGGCCTGATGTAATGCACGTCTGGGGAGTCAGAAGAGAGGAGAGGGCTGGATTTCTCTTTTTAATGAAGCCCTCCGGGGAGATTATCCATCAGCGACGCTGTATGCGCTTGTGCTGGATAACCTCCCTCAGATCCCTCTTCTAGCGGGAGTCACGCCTTTCCTGCGCCCTGTTCCTCCACAGAGGGGGCGCACGAGAGGCGACACTGGCTCTCTGGCCCTGTCTATGGTCCTCAGACCGTGAAGGGCCAGGCCCTCCCGCCTGCCTGGGCGTGGAACCGGATCTCAGCGGTATGCAGGTTTTTTCCTAAAAGCAGCTGAGCGCGCCTTCGCCTCCCTGAACTTCCCAAGCCCCGCCTCCACGGAGGGGCCAAAGAGTTCAGAGGGCGAAACCGACGAATCGAGGAGAAAGGCCTTCTCTTTCTCCTCAACGTCGGCCAGGTTTAACCAAAGCTTTCTCTCCGTGGCCACCATCGCCGCCATCGACCGACTGATCGTGGCAGCAGTCTGTTTGGTGGCCCGGAGCGCAAAAACCGTGGTTCGGCGCGGCTCAGTAACCGCCTCAGGGGACATCCCTGCCCCCTGGTCGAGATCCTGCAGCAGGTCGGCCTGGTATGCCTGCAGCACCGCCATGGTGTGCAGGGAAGCACCAGCCTGAACTGCTGCCGTGTATGCTCTGCCATTCAAACGCGCTGTTGTCTCTAGCGGTTTGGATGGCAGAAATGGAGCTCTCAGTGTCGACGCCTGCCCAGACATGAGAGAGTTCGCAAACGACTCGTCAAATGGGCGGCATCGACACATACCCATGCTCTGCGATCCCCTCAACATCAGCGAAATTAACCCGCTGATGTCAGTGAATACTGGCAGAGAATGGGCTCTTCCATGCCCTCTAGATCTCTGTGTGAAGATCAGGAAGGAATGGATTAGGCTCACCTGAGCTGGTGGTGTATGGCCGGGGAGAAACCGATCGCCGAGCCTACCGCGAGCGGTCTCTTCTCTAGTGCGTTGCCATGGCAGCTACAGCCTGTTGGCGGCGCGCTCCACAACATCCACCAGACCTGCATACACGGGGCAGGGTGGCTGAGAGGGTTCAGGATCTACCTGATTATAAACCTCCTCAGCCATCTCCTGCTCGTCCTGAAGAGCAGCAAGAGCAGCTGCTTCGCCCTCGTCAGCCGTCGAATCATCTGAGAGGTTTACAGCACTCTCAAGATGATCGACGAGCTCTATCTGGAAGCCCATGATGCAAGTCGCCGCTCTGCCTCGGCACGAGCGGGACCACGAGAACCAGACGTTGAACCCCCTTCACTCGAGAAGAGGGCCAGACGAGAGCGAGCGTTTTAAAAGAAAAACGCTCACAGTTCACACAGAGGATTCCCTCGAGAATCTCCCGTGCGCGCTCTTCTCCCAGGCAGGAAAAGCACACTCGTGTGCTGTACATTTAATTTTCTTACCGTTTCATTAAGTAGCGTTTTCAAACAGACAGTCCCTGAAGACGATGAGATGATTTGTCATGTGTGCAAGGCGCCCCTTTATACTTCCAGGTCGCACGTTAATCATTCACGCTAATGATTCACGGGCTGTCGCCGGTCAATATGATTGACGTGATTTGATAGTGATTTCAGACACCTGTCACGCCTGAGGCGTTCCCCATAACGTCGTTGATGTATTGTTGAGTTCCCTTCGAAAGGGAACAGAAAATGGTAAGACCATTACAGCTGTATAATCTATTCATGCTGCAATGCATTCTGGGAGTTTTGCACTATACTGGTACCCAGCATGCATTGCAGCATGAAACTTTTGATTGTCACCATTGTTGAGATTCATGTGCTGATTGTTGATGTCTGTGTGTGTTTAAGTTATGCAGACGTTCATAAATAGAAATTAGTAAAAAAAGTAAAAAATTATCCCCAGTCTGCCTTATTTATTTACATAAAACATATAAAATAGCAAGAAAACAAGAACTTTACCTCTGTTTTTATGCGCGAACACAGCTATCAGTATTCCAGCAATCACAATGAGCACAACAAAAACTGAAATCAGGATGACTGACGTCCTCCAAGAAATAAACCTATTATCTGCAAAACAAATCAGTAAATAAGCACATTGTGTAAATCAAACATATTTTTACAGGTGTTTACATAATGTTCAGTTCTGAATTACACATACACATTTGTATTAATAATGTTGATACAAAACTCTATTATAAACGTAATGTTGCTATTGCTTTTAGCTTTACATAAGCTGATAATCATTAATTGGTTTTACTGCATCAAAAATATCATGTGAAACTGACAAGTACAGTAACAGAAGTGTCAGTACTTACTTGTGGTGTTTATCAGTGACTCCAGCATGTGATGTCTCAGTTTGACTCTGCAGTGAATATTGCCACTGTAATAAACAATGACGGCCTGTTTGACACTGAATCCGTCTCTGTTTCTGTGTGTCTCTGTAGTTTCTGAACTCAAACTGACTCCTTCACTGTCCAGCCACTCAAGATCAGGTTCAGGATACCAACCTTCAGATTCACACTGTAGATGAAGCCCTCCTGAACGATCAAACCCATCTACAGTGATCACTGGAGGACGTCCTACAGCTGCAGATCAACAAGAACATGATGTTGTTATTCTGGCTTTTTTAAAGTTAGTTTCTTCTGTGAAAAGAGCATGTTAGTTTTCACTGGTTTCCTCACCTTCAACTCTGACATCAACAGTGGCGTCATCAGACCAGGATTTAGACTGAATAAAACACTTATAACGTCCTTCATCAGAGACTCGGACTGTTGAGAGTTTGAGTGATGCGTTTCCTCTCTGTAGTTCTTGATGGATCAGTTTTGTTCTTCCTCTGTAGGACTGAATCTGATCTGTGTTTCTGTCTTCATGATCCTCATAGAGATGCACTAGTGAGTCTCTCAGATCAAGTCTAAACCACTCCACTCTCATGTCTACAACACTGATGTTGGGTTTAATAAAACAGGGCAGAATCACATCTTCACCAGCGGCAGCAAATACAGGATCTGCAGGTCCCACTACTTCAAACTGCTCTGTTACAAGAGAAAGAGAGGGATCTGAACTACACATCCTAAAGGATTTTACCCTAATGTTGTTCCAGACAAACAGTACTGTTCAAAAGTGTTATTAACAATGATTAATAAATTACCTGATCTTGAATCTGTAATTCCACTAACAAGGAGGAGAGTCAAACAAATGAACTTCATCTCTAAGACAGATCCTAAAAAATAAAATATGAAAAAAGAGAAAACATTACTGAAAAGTTTGTCAGCATACATGCTTTATGCCTTAGAATAACACTTACACTTAACCTTCTGTCCAAAAGTGAGATACACATTTACAATCACTTTCTGTTCAAAGAAAACCGGTTAAACGTGTCAAGACAAAACAAGACACAAATACACAATGTGTTTCTACATCTAGTACAAATGAATACATATAAACACGCTGAAGGTTGTTGAATCAGGATTTCATTTTCAAAAGTGCAAATATATCTATAATTTTGATTAAAAAACTTTTCATTTATTTACAAGATTAAGTATTAAATGCATTAAACCTGTTGAACACAAACATGGTCCTCGAGTCACACTCGCTCCAGACTTCAGGTAAATGTGTTTCTGATTCTTCCATGACTTACCTTCAACTCAACATTCACTGTGTTCTCAAGACTGTCTTAATAAATTGTGTCCATATGAAAGTCTGTACGATCGTAAGGAGATTCTTCCTGGTTTATTTCCTCTTTCTCTAGTAACGCCTGAACAGACACAGTCCCTCCCATCATTCAGGCTGATAAACCTGCTGTCGTTTCTTCTGTCACTGACACTCCTCACTGTATTCTGATGTGAAATATAGCAGACATGTTACATGGAATTAAACAAAGCGTTTTAGACATTCATCAAAATGAATCGATTTAAAGTCATTAGTTTACGAATCGTCACAGAAGTTTAGTGTATTTCTTGCACTGGTTTGCCAGTCTTTCTCATCACTTTAAAAAAGAACTTAGAGCTGAACTCAAGTCATTTAATTCTCATTGAAAAAGTTTTGTTTAAAATCATGTACTCCCACATTGACTCAAATCAGTGGACTAATTATTTATATTTTCAAAAAAATCATGACTGACTAGAACAGAGCATTTCTACAATGGTTGTTGCATGATGTCACTGACGATGATTCATGCCGTTAGGCGTCATTTACAACACAACATAAAAATTACTGTGCGTCTTTAATATCTCTGCTTATGCACAATAGTTTACAAAATTATTATCAGTACTAAAATATGTTTTTTTCTGTTTCTCATTGGTATTTCTCACATTATAACTTTTTGGCCTCAAATATTTTCCCAGATAGCAACATTGTTTTGGCCCAGATCCGGCCCACATCTGGCACTTGTGGAATACTGATCTGGCCCACATCTGGCACTTGTGGAATACTGATCCGGCCCACATCTGGCACTTGTGGAGTACTGATCCGGCCCACATCTGGCACTTGTGGAATACTGATCCGGCCCACATCTGGCACTTGTGGAATACTGATCCGGCCCACATCTGGCACTTGTGGAATACTGATCCGGCCCACATCTGGCACTTGTGGAATACTGATCCGGCCCACATCTGGCACTTGTGGAATACTGATCTGGCCCACATCTGGCACTTGTGGGATACTGATCCGGCCCACATCTGGCACTTGTGGAATACTGATCTGGCCCACATCTGGCACTTGTGGAATACTGATCCGGCCCACATCTGGCACTTGTGGAATACTGATCTGGCCCACATCTGGCACTTGTGGAATACTGATCCGGCCCACATCTGGCACTTGTGGAATACTGATCCGGCCCACATCTGGCACTTGTGGAATACTGATCTGGGCCACATCTGGCACTTGTGGAATACTGATCCGGCCCACATCTGGCACTTGTGGAATACTGATCCGGCCCACATCTGGCACTTGTGGAGTACTGATCTGGCCCACATCTGGCACTTGTGGAGCACTGATCTGGCCCTTGTGGAGTACTGATCTGGCCCACATCTGGCACTTGTGGAGTACTGATCTGGCCCACATCTGGCACTTGTGGAGTACTGATCCGGCCCACATCTGGCACTTGTGGAATACTGATCTGGCCCACATCTGGCACTTGTGGAGTACTGCTCCGGCCCACATCTGGCACTTGCGGAGTACTGATCTGGCCCACATCTGGCACTTGTGGAATACTGATCTGGCCCACATCTGGCACTTGTGGAATACTGATCCGGCCCACATCTGGCACTTGTGGAATACTGATCTGGCCCACATCTGGCACTTGTGGAGTACTGCTCCGGCCCACATCTGGCACTTGTGGAGTACTGATCTGGCCCACATCTGGCACTTGTGGAATACTGATCTGGCCCACATCTGGCACTTGTGGAGTACTGATCTGGCCCACATCTGGCACTTTTGGAGTACTGATCTGGCCCACATCTGGCACTTGTGGAGTACTGATCTGGCCCACATGCAGAGTGGAATGATGGTACTTGGGCGGACCGCTCCTGTTTTCCAGATCTGGGCCACAAGCAGGCCATAGCAATGCCACAAGCAAAGAATTAAACCAGAACTGGACCTTATCTGAGCCACAAAGTCTGTATATATTAAATATGGAGTCATCTCAGCCTTAATAAGCTTTTTAACAAGCAGAATCACTGAAGGAAAGAAGAGACGAGCAGAAACACAAGAACTACAACTGACTTCCAGAAACAGTCTTTGATGAAATCCACAAAAAAAAAAAGAAGACATTAAATCTGTGAAGATCTCAGAGGAGGATTAAACAACTCTACAAACAACATTACCAGCTTCACTTATTCTTTGGCTGGGATTGTGTAGAGCCTTTGAAGCGGCATTGAAACGGCAATTTGGGCCTTCAACCATTGGACCCCACTGAAGTCACTATATGGAGAAAAATCCTGGGATGTTTTCCTCAAAAACCTTAATTTCTTTTTGACTGAAGAAAGAAATACATAAATTATTAGTTCACTTCAGAATGAAAATTTCCTTATAAATTACTCTCCCCCATGTCATCCAAGATATTTAAGTCTTTAAGTAAATACCATTCTCTTTTCCATTCTCCATAGCTTTGTGGACTGCATTTATATAGCGCTTTAACAGACCCAATGGCCACCAAAGCGCTTTACATATTGCCTCACATTCACCCATTCATTCAGAAAGAGCTTTATTGCCAAGTGTGCTTGCACACACAAGGAATTTTCCTTGGTACTGAAGCTTCCAGTGCACATATACAAACACAGATACAACAAGTAATAGTAATACAAATAGTAATACAAATTCTACAAATAAAATTATAAAAAATATGAAAATACTATAAAAATATATGGTCACAGTTGGGTTTTGTCAGAATAAACACTTACAGATTATGAACATATTTACAGTATTTTGTGTAGTATGAATAAATATAAATATAAATATCACCTGAATTTTTAAGATATTGCACTAAACAGTGGGAGTATTGCACTTAAGGCATATGCCTTGGGAGATATGTTAACTGTTCAGAAGGGAAATGGCCTGTGGGAAGAAACTGTTCCTGTGCCGAGATGTTCTTGTGGTCAGTGATCTGAGTCGCCGTCTTTACGGTAACAGTTCAAACAGGAGGTGTCCAGGGTGAGTGGAGTCTGTGATGATTTTACCTGCTCTCTTCCTCACTCTGGAAGAGTACAGGTCCTGGAGGGTTGGCAGGGGGGCACCAATGATCCTCTCTGCAGTCCGGACTGTCCGTTGTAGTCTCCTGATGTCTGATTTGGTAGCTGAGCCAAACCAGACAGTGATGGAAGTGCATAAAACAGACTCAATGACGGCTGAGTAGAACTGAATCAGCAGCTCCTGTGGCAAGTTGAACTTCCTCAGCTGGCGAAGGAAGTACAGTCTCTGCTGGGCCTTTTTCACAGTGGAGTCAATGTGATTGTCCCACTTCAGGTCCTGAGAGATGATAGTGCCCAGGAACCTGAATGACTCCACTGCTTCCACAGTGCTGTTCATGATGGTGAGTGGGGGGAGTGCTGGGCTGTTCCTCCTGAAGTCCACGATCATCTCCACTGTTTTGAGCGTGTTCAGCTCAAGGTTGTTATAACTGCACCAGACAGCCAGCTGTTCAACCTCCAGTCTGTAAGCAGACTCGTCACCGTTTTGGATGAGACCGATGACAGTGGTGTCGTCTGCAAATTTCAGGAGCTTGACAGTGGGGTCTTTAGAAGTGCAGTCATTAGTGTACAGGGAGAAGAGCAGTGGGGAGAGAACGCACCCTTGAGGGGCGCCAGTGCTGGTGGTGAGAGTCCTGGATGTGTGTTTCCCCAGTCTCACTCGCTGCTGCCGGTCCGTCAGGAAGCTGGTGATCCACTGACAGATCGAGGATGGTATGGAGAGCTGGGTCAGCTCTGATTCAGTAATGCTGGGCTGTGAGAAGACCAGGCATGATGGTATTGAAGGCCGAACTGAAGTCCACAAAGAGGATCCTTGCATGAAGTCCCTGGTCTGTCGAGATGTTGCAGGATATAATGCAGTCCCATGTTGACTGCATCATCCACAGACCTGTTTGCTCTGTAAGCAAACTGAAAGGGATCCAGCAGGGGTCCAGTGATGTCCTTCAGGTGGGCCAGCACCAGTCTTTCAAACGACTTCATGACCACAGACGTGAGAGCGACAGGTCTGTAGTCATTAAGTCCAGTGATTTTGGGTTTTTTGGGGACAGGAATGATAGTGGAGCGCTTGAAGCAGCAGGGAACTTCACACTGCTCCAATGATCTATTGAAGATCTGCGTGAAGACCGGGGCCAGTTGGTCAGCGCAGGCTTTTAAACAAGCAGATGAGATGCCGTCTGGGCCTGAGGCTTTCCTAGTCTTCTGTTTTTTGAAGACTCTTCTCACGTCCTCCACACAGACCTTAAGCTCAGGTAGGATGGCAGGAGGGGGGAGTAATGGGAGTGCAGGAGGTGATGGTGAATGTGTTAAGGGCAGATCAGACCGGGTGTGTGGTGTGAATGAGGGCTTTTCATTCACACACCGACGGCGGTGTCAGCCATGCAAGGCGCCATCCAGCTCGTCGGGAGCAGCTGGGGTTAGGTGTCTTGCTCATGGACAAGTCACCTGTCTTGCTTCAGGTGGAACCGGGGATCGAACCACCAACCTTTCGGTTTGTAGACAACCTACATGAACCACTGAGCCACTGCCGCCCAAAGTAGTTTGTTTAGGCATGGTGTGTTTAATGGTTTAATGCGCATGTGAACGCCATCAGCGTCTATCACAGGTTCGCGTTTAAAGTCTGTTTAGAGAGAACGGTGTCGTCTTAGCGGCCCCTAATTTAATAACAAATGACCATTTCGACGGAAGTGAATCAATAAAAACTAACTTTAGCTGGAAATAACATTATTTAAGAACCACTATAAAACCAAACCAATCTCTGTTACCTTAAATTATATATTTATCTCTGTAAAAAGCTGCTTTGAAACAATCTACATTGTTAAAAGCGCTATATAAATGAGGATGACAGAAAGGTAGGACATCATATTGGACAAACATTTTTTGGTCCTACACCTTCCACAGACGATATATATACATATGAATATATCTAGACCACTTAACTTAATGATTGCTATCAGGATGTGTAGAGACTTAAAAAAAAACTGGAACAAATCGCCTACTCTTAAACTAACGTTAATACTGAGATCTTGTAGTAAAGTGTTACCACGAATCCTATTAAACTTCTCATTCCAGTGTGATTTCCCTGTTTACATCACCTTCATGTGAGGCAAGTTGAGGCCAGTTCTTCCAGCCTTGGCAGGAAAGACTTTTTTCTTTCTTCTTTTTTTTTTTAGTGTGTGTGTGTCTGGAATTTATAACGCAATAAATCTTGTCCTCGTTTGAAATGCATCCAAGTATAAAACCAGTCATACAACCATGTTAATTACACATGCACCTTGATGTCACTTAGAAGAATGAGATTAAATGAAGTGCATTGATACGACTGGTAAAGTATGTAAACCGTGACCTCTAGTGGTCAATGATGATGTATATTTACATTCCCTCACATCATTCATGATAGATTTAAGATTTCTGGATTTCTGAATGTTAAATTCTCTTAATAACACTAATTAATCCTTTCTCTGCTGTCTGTCTCACATTATCAGTGATCAAGGCTAGAATTATTCACCCGATAGCCTACATTTCTACTATCAGCAGTTTTAAATGATAAATAGTTATATTTGTATTTGTTCTCCAAAGGCTAACATTTATTGTTTTGTCTCCCTGCCAGCAATCGATTAATGTGTGCTTGTCTTGACCTCAATTCACTTTTGGGACAGAATAGCTGAAACAAAATGTCCCCTGAAATTAAAATAAAATCTGACAAAATATTATTTCTATAGAATGAAAATTGAGGGCATGATTCGAGCAAGTGGTCGTAAAAAAAATAGTCACACTTGTGCTCTTTGGTCAAAAATGACCGACCATAGGAAATTAATGGGAAATCAACAAAAAAAAAATTCTCAACAAAAAAAAAATGCTTAGCAATGAAGGGGTGAAACTCTAAAACATCAATAGTTAAAAACAGACCCATCTACTCACACAAACACACACACACACACACACACAAGTTCTGCTACAATGGCGGCTCCCGCGAGGCTTCTTCTTCTTCTTCTTCTTTGTTTTTAACGGCGGTTGGCAACCAGCTTTTGGTGCATTACCGCCACCTTCTGCTCCGGAGTGTGAATCAGACATTAGGCTTACAATCTAATTTCCAAATAAAAAACAAAAAACAAAAAAAAACTTATAACACACACTCACATTCATTAATTTCCCTACACACTTTCCTATATCCCTATTTATCCTCATAACCTATCATACAAACCAGTTTCCCTTAAAAAAGTTAACAATATTCTAACCTGTGCTCTGTCACCTATATTCAACCCTCCATTTAATGTTAATTCCTGTACCCCTAATTCCCTCAAATTATTCCTCATTATCACTCTCTGTACCTCATACCTCCTACATCTTATAATTATGTGCTCCACTGACTCCTCTTCCTGACACCACTCACACAAGCCTGTCTCATGTTTTCCTATAATTTTCAGTGATTTGTTTAAAGCACAGTGGCCCAGCCTTAACCTTGTCATTACAATTTCCTCTCTTCTGTGACCACCACCTAACCTAGTTATTTTTACACTCTTTTGAATTTGATATAAATGCCTTCCTTTCTCCTCTCTGTCCCATCTTTCTTGCCACATTTGGTTAGTTTTTTCCCAGATAATACTTTTGACCTCTGCTTTACTTATTTTAATTTGCATTTCTATATTTTCCTTCTTTAAAGCCCTTTTTGCCAATTCATCCACCTGCTCATTCCCTTTCACCCCTACATGTGCTGGAACCCACATAAATTGTACCTGTCCTCCTTGATTTGTTATCCTTGTAACTGACTGAAGGACTTCATACAATACATCCTGACGGCTCTTAGAATGAAAAGACCTTAAACTCACAAGGACTGAGGATGAATCGGAGCATATCAACACCTTTTCTTGCCTTGTTTTTTCCACCCACCTTAACGCAACTAACACTGCCACCATTTCCACTGTATATACTCCCAAAAAATCTGATGTTCTTCTATTAATTCCTATTCCTTTTGCAGGTATTGCCACCCCATATCCTGTCACCCCTGTCTCGGGTTTCTTAGAACCATCTGTATATATATGTATGAATTCTTTATAATCTTTATTTATATGGTATTTGAATGCTCTAACCAAATCTATTTGATCTTTTTCTTTCCTTTTTAAGTCTAACAAATACCAGTCAATATCTGGTAAAACAAGTACCCATGGAGCCACCATCGGATATACAACTGCAGGGCTCAACTTCATATCAAACACTCCAAATTCTATTGCTACCTCATTACCTACTCGACTAAAATTATCTCCATTAAATCTTGCGTTCTCCCATGTCTCCCGCAACACTACTTTAGTGGGGTGGAAATCATTATGTCCCTGCAAATTGGCCCAATAGTTTGTCATCATCTGCCTCCTCCTTAATGCTAACGGCATTTCTCCCATTTCTACCTGAAGTGCAGGTACTGGTGAAGTTTTAAAAGCACCACTACACACTCTTAATGCCTGTCCCTGAATCATATCTAGTTTCTGTAATTGAGATTTGGCTGCTGACCCATAAGCTACACTTCCGTAATCCAACACAGATCTTATCAATGCCACATATATTGCTTTTAATGCAGAGCAACTTGCTCCCCACTCCCTACCTGTCAAACATCTCATCACATTAATAACTTTTTTTGCATTTTCCTTCTATTTTCTTTATATGATCTGCCCATGTTAACCGAGAATCGAAAATGACTCCCAAAAATTTGAATGTTCCAACCCTTTCTAATTCTTTCCCATACATATTTAACTTCATCCCTTGCTTAATTTGTTTCCTGGTGAAAAAAGACTGTTTGTGTTTTTTCTATTGAGAACTTAAACCCCCAATCATATCCCCACTCCACCACCTCATCAATTGCTCCTTGTACTTTCCTAATTGCATACTCCATATTCCTTCCCCTTTTCCACAAAGCCCCATCATCCGCAAACAGTGACCTCCCTATATCCATTGGCACCTTTGTGAAGACATCATCGATCATGATGATAAAAAGTAGTGGGCTTATCACACTGCCTTGAGGCGTTCCATTGCCCACATCGTACTGACTTGATATGTCTGACCCTATTCGTACTTCAATTTTTCTCCCAAACAAAAAATTCTTTATCCAGTTAAAGACTCTGCCCCCTACACCTACCAAGTGCAACTTTATTAACAATCCTTCCTTCCACATCATGTCATTAGCTTTTTCTATATCGAAAAACACTGAAATGACTGATTCGTTATTTGCCTGAGCCTTTCTTATTTCATTTTCTAGTCTTATCACCGAATCCATGGTACTCCTTCCTTTCCTAAAACCACTTTGATAGTTTGCTAGCTTTCCATTTTTTTCTAGTATATACGATAACCTTTCTGTTATCATCCTTTCCATAATTTTGCATACATTTGATGTTAATGCTATTGGTCTGTAACTAGTGGGTTTAGAAGGATCCTTTCCAGGTTTCCTTATTGGAACAACAAGCATGGACGCTCTTTCCATGCTTTCGGTAATCTTCCCTCCTCCCACACTCTGTTATAAAAGTGCAGCAACTTTAAGACCGCTCCATTCCCTAGATGTTTTAGCATCACGTAGCATATCTGATCTTTTCCTGGAGATGTTGGTTTAGCTCTGTTTATTGCTCTCATTAACTCTGCCATATTAAAAGGTTAATCAATTTTATCATCAACTTTATCCCTCCAGTTTAATACACCTGGATGCTGATTCATTGTTCTTTCCTTTCTCATTTTGCATACTTCTGATAGGTTATCTGAACTGTGAATTTTTACAAATGCTTTTGCCATCATCTCTGCTTTATCCTTATTGGAGATTGCTGTTCCTTCCTCAGTACTTAAGACTGGAAAATCCCACTCCCTCCTTACTCCTCCCATCCTTTTTATCATTCCCCAAACCTCTCCCACAGGTGTTGTTCTTCCTATTTCATTGCAAAATGTCTTTCAACTTGCCCTTTTAGCTTGACGTACTGTTCTTTTCACATTAGCCTGTGCCTTTTTATACTGAATCAAATGCTGCAAGTTATGGGTGTTTTTAACTAGTTTAAATGCTCTATTCCTGTTTTTAACAGCCTGACGACACTCTTCTGTCCACCATGGTACCAGTTTTTTAATCCTCCTTTGTTTACTTTTGGGAATAGATCCACCTGCTGCCACAATAATTGCTAATGTTATTTGTTTGTTTATTTCGTCTATATTCCCAGAAATGTCTATCCTTGATATTGATTCCTCACTTAATTGCTGAAATTGTTCCCAATCTGCTCTTCTAAAACCCCATTTTAGTATTCCTTCACCTTGTCTTACTTCCACTCGCTCTCCCACTGAGCATGATACTGGGTAGTGATCGCTGCCCACTGTTGAATCATTCCAAACGTGCCAGTTACTTATTCCAGCCAAGGTATTAGACACTAATGTAATATCTAATGTGGATTCATTTCCTGTTGTTATGTTTATTCTTATAAGGATTATAGTAGTTTATTATAACCACTTCCTCCCCTCTTTCCCACAATACTACCACAATGTATTCTAGATCCTTTCCCTTTTCTAGAACCCTATATGGAATATCTTGTTTAATAAATGTAGCACATCCTCCTCCTCCTCCCCGTCCCCCATTAACTCTGTCATTCCTTATCCCTATATATCCATGAATCACAAACTCTAAATTTGGCTTTAACCAAGTTTCCTGGATACACACTACATCTGGATTTACTTTACTGTCTTTGATGAAATGTTTGAATTCCTGGCCTTTGGCCAGTATGCTTCTAGCATTCCATTGTAAAATAATAACCATTAATATTAACCAATACATGGTGCATCCTGGCTTGACTGATTAGTGAGATTCTCCCTCACTTCTTCCCATGTCAGTCCCACTAGTCCTAAATGATTTACTGCTGCTTTGACAACCAGCTGTATTTTATCATTTTTTGATTTAACTTCAGCAGTACTATTTATCACTCCTGCAATAAACGTTACCAAGTCCTTTTTGTCCACATACATCTTGTCACTTGTTCTTTGCTGTTGTTCTTCAACCCCCAATTCTGCTTGTTCTGTGGTGATATTGTCATGTACTCTTGACACTCTTGCAGCTTCTGCATAAGTGATCCTTCTTTCCACTCTTATTTTCTGGATTTTATTTTCCTGCCTCATCACCTCACATCCTCCATATGCCACATTATGGTTTCCTCCACAATTACAACATTTTGGTTGCACTCCTGTTCCACACTCTCCGTAGTCATGCTCGCCCCCACATCTTGCACATCTCTTCTTCTCTTTACAGTTATTGGCTATATGTCCAAACCTCTGACAGTTAAAACACCTCAATGGTCTTGGCACATACATTCTCACTGGGTAGCTCATATAACCAAGGTATACCTTTTTTGGCATATTCTCCCCCTCAAATTCAATCAATACCGTTTCACTATCCTTTTTCACTCCTTCTCTTGTTGTTTTAAATCTTTGCACACTCACTATTTCCCCCCCTTTAAGATGTCTTTTAAGTTCTTCCATTCCTACATTCATAGGTACCCCTGTGATCACTCCTTTACATCCTCCCCCATTTCGTGCTCCCACCCTCCCTGTGTTGATCACTTTTAGTTTTCCAATCTCTTTTACTTTGAATGCTTTCTCAAATTGACCCTCATTTGCACATTTTACCAACAAATTTCCATCATTAAGAACCTTTGCATATATTATCTCCCCCATCTTACTTGCCAGATGTTTTGTTAATACAAACGGGTTGATAATCTTCAAACTCTCTTGATCTTTGTCATTGAATCTTATTATGACTATAAAATTCTCATTTATTTCCTTCTTATTTTGCTCATGTCCTTCTTCCTCACTTTCCGACCCCTCATCCTTTTCATTTCTTATTCTTTTATTCCCTTTTACTTGATTGTCTTTCTTTTTTGAAAACTCTCCCTTCCATATTCCCTCATTTTCTTCATCTTTCCCTTCACTATAATCCATTTCTGCCCACCTACCTATGTCTGATCCATTCACGAAGCAGGCGTGCTCAACCGCTCCTAAAACAGTATTTCCTACATTTTTTGAATTTCCCGCTTTCAGTCGATTACTATTTCCTCGATCACGTCCTGCTGATGTCGCCGCCATTCCTCGATTCCTCCTTTCGTCCAAGTGTGGAACACTCTCCTCTCCCGCGAGGCTTCAGTTTCCGGCTGATGGATTAATGGGCGTGGCCGGGTGGAAATGGCGGGCGATTGTCTGATTGGTTAATGACGCGCACGAGCAGTAGAGAGATCCGGATTCTGGCTGGAGAGCGCGCTCACTGCTAATACGTGACAGCAGACTAGTAGGTAAGTACATTAAATATTATACATTTTATATATTGATTCATAGAAATTAGTCATATCTATGTTTATATTTAAATTAGTCATATGTATGTTATATTTCTCATATCTTACGCATATTCGCAGTCGAGCACGAGGCTCGTCATGGCATCCTGGAAAGGATGTTTGTATACAAATCTTCACGCTGTACGAGCGTGACTTCAGCACGTTTACCACGGCAAACACTGTAAACAAAACATTGTTTGCTAGCAACGGCAAAACGCGCTAAAATCTAATGAGAAAATAAAACATAACACTTACAATCTGCTGTCCTCTTCTTTTGCTCGACTGCTTCTTAAAGTACTTGCAAACACGGTAAATAGGCCCTATATGTACCTGGCTAGGCTGGCTTTGGCCAATAGTTACTCTTCCTGCGCGAGTCTAACGTTACGTGTTAAACCATGTGCTCCTGGAGAAGACTTGTGCTGACGAGTTGTGAGGAAAGATTTGCTTGAGGTATGTATAAAAACAAATATATTTTTAATTGTGTGACGTTTGTGATAGCTAAAATTACGTTATGTTGATTGGGTTAGATATGATAATCACCTGTTAAGGCGGACATACACTGTGCGATTTTCGTCCGATTTTGAGCCGAATTCTGACTCGTGCGACTCTTTTTTGAGTCGGGCCGATTTTCAGCTTTGTCGTGCGTCGTTTGTCGTGCAGTGTTCGTGCAGTGTACATGGAGAAACGAGAGGCGATAACCTCTCCCGATCCGCAATCGGATGGTCGGATGAATTTCTGGCATGTCAGTAATTTTGGTCGCTCCTCGTGACTATATCGCACAGTTGAAGCAGAGCTACGAACCGATTGCCCTAAACTCAGTGTTTTTCCCTCACTGCGCCTGCGCGAAAATAGAATTTTAATCATTTCAATCTGCAGCAAAAAAAAAAAAAAAAACGAAAAGAGGGAACTCTTTAAGTTCTGTAGTTCAAACTAGCTACAAATTACTGTTGCCTCCAGTTTGTGCAGTTATTACCCACGTCTTCCAAGCCACCTGCGACACCGTGCCTCTTTTATTAATTTGTTAAACAATGTTTTTGAAATAAACCTGTTTTTAATTTTCATTGATTTTCCTCATTGAAAATTGCCTAAAACATTTAGGTCGATTACAATGAATTATAGGCATATAATTATATTATTATTATTTTATTATTCCTGGAGGAGTAAGCTTCTATGTAATATTTTATTATCATCACGGTGCATTGCGGTGATGTGCTGTGAAATTATTGTGGCAAATTAATTATAATAGCAGATCAATTTAATAATAAAATTAGCCTTCCCTAATACAATAATACTAATAATTATTTAATACATAAATTGGAAGTGCTAAATCATCTTGATATTGATAACTGATGCTTGTTTTACCCAGCACGGGGGTTTATCGCACATATTTCACACGTATAGTGTGAGCAGTCAAGTCGCAGCTCAACGTTCGGACCGTATAGTGTGAGCACATAAATCCTGAGCTTTGGCTTTACATCGCATGCGATTTACTCGTTCAGTGTGAGTAGGTACCTTGGTGAAATCGCACAGACATCGCACAGTGTATGCCCGCCTTTAGTTAGCAAGTTGTTTCGTGCACGACTGCACGTGAAGTAAACCACGCTTTTCTGAACCTAGAATAAACCTAGAATAAAACACGCATTTGCTGTTGTTTTTAGAATTACATTTATTAATAGGCAAAATAATTCATAGATATACTAATAAATAAATAAATAACGGCTATTCAAACAAAACAATACACTTTATATTTATAACACACACACAAATAAATAACATGAATTACACCCTCCCTGGGGCCAAGCGAAGGAAATCTTTGATGAATTTCTCTGCCTCTGCTTGCGTTGGAGACAACAGGACGGGATTCCTCATGGCTGAAGCTGCATAAAATAAAATAAAATTAATAAGAATAAATCGGTCAAAGATATCAAACGTGCAGCACGTTCAGGACGGTGTGTTGAGTTCAGCTCTTCCTGGGTGAGTCTACGTAAAACCAAATGTGGTGCTGATGATGGTGAGTGTCCTGACGAGTTGTGAGGAAATATTTGCTTAAAGTTTGTATAAATCAAATATATTGTTTTTTAAAATTAATTGCGTTTGTGATCGGTTATGTAACTTTGAAATTACGTTATGTTAATTGGGTAAGATCCCACATAGCAAATGTTTTCTGGCCCAGCTCCGGGCCACACAATCACTTTTCCCTCGGCCCAAGTACCGCAAAGAATGACGGCGCTGAAGTGGCCCAGAACTGGATTAAAGACAAGGGTCACACATGGGCCATAACCGGCCCGAATCTCAGCCAGTTAATCACCCTTAACTGACCCTGAAGTGGGCCAGAACTGGATTAAAGACAAGGGTCACACATGGGCCATAACCGGCCCGAATCTCAGCCAGTTAATCACCCTTAACTGACCCTGAAGTGGGCCAGAACTGGATTAAAGACAAGGGTCACACATGGGCCATAACCGGCCCGAATCTCAGCCAGTTAATCACACTTAACTGGCCCTGAAGTGGCCCAGAACTGGATTACAGACAAGAGTCACACATGGGCCCTGAATTGGCCCTGAATTGGACCAAAACAGGTTTTATTATTGGTAACAAGTCTCAGCCATAAGTTAACACCAGAAACCCCAAAACTGAGCCATAACCCTTACCCAGCCTAATCTTACCCAAACCATATGAACAAATAAGTCACAGGAAAATTCAATTCTCAAAATTGTTTTATTTAACAATAATGCACAAGCCAAAAATAAATTTTTAAATTACATCTAGAATTGTGTAACTGTGTGAAGGCTATTTTAGTACATTCAAAGCATAACATCTTATTAGCACCTCAAAAAAGTGCATTTAATTTCAAAATGTTCTTGTCTGTCTTAAAGGAACACTCCCCCATTTTTTCATATTAAACTATGTTATTCCCTTAACTAAGAGTTGATACATACCTCTCTCGTCTCAGTGTGTCACTCAATCGCTCTGGCGCGCGGCAACCCTTTGATAGCACTTAGCTTAACTCAGTTCATTCATTAGGATCCAAACAGAGATGAAGAAGCGACCAAACACCTCCACGTTTTCCCTATTTAAATACAGTTACACGAGTAGTTTCACGACCAAGTATGGTGAAACAAAACAAAACATGGCGCTTTTCTAAGCGGGTAAAATGGATAACTATAATGTATGGCGGAATAGCACTTGGACTCGGCGCAGTAATATAACTATATCATCGGGAGAGGGGGAGAGGATTTTTCAGGAGTGATGATATTACTGCGCCGAGTCGAAGTGCTATCAAGTGCTATTCCGCCATACATTATAGTTATCCATTATATGTTATTAGGAAATAACATAGTTTAATGGTCTGTTTAATAAAATAAAATAAAAAGTTTAATATGAAAAACAGTGGAGTGTTCCTTTAAACAGTAGCTTACTTATTGTAGTAATGCACAAGCCAAAAATAAAATAAAAATGACAGCTAGAGTTGTGAGAACACTATTTTAGTTGCCTGAACAGCCAAGTATACAACATTTTCCAATTCTAACTAAATGAATCTATGAATGAATCTAGCACTGAAATGTAACCATATTATAATGTATTTTTACTCTCAACAAACATAGAGCAAATTAAAACAATTACTTTACACAAATTTACACATCAGAATTTTTGTATGTGTGAGGGAGAAAGTGATGCTATTTAGGACTGTCCTCAGGAAGTGAAGTACAGCTCTGCAGCCCCTCTTTTCTCCTCACGCGCTCTCTCCTTCCTCCATCTCTATCAGGAGCAAGCTGAAGCCATCTTGTATAGTTGCTTCTATCTCCTGATCGGGAGCATGTTGTGTCAGACGATTTTTTTTCTCACAGCAGCTAAAAGACAAAATACTAATTTAATAATACAAAATTAATAAATACATATACAAACATTAATCCACCTGTAAATAAATGTAGGTAACAAAATAAAATAAGGTTGCTTTGGTTACATTTTATACAGGAAATAGTTGCTTATAATGTGGCACTATTGAATTGGTTTGGTATTGAGTTTGACAACAGCATTTTGACAAACAAAACCATTTTAGCAAACAAAATCCTTAAAAATGTTGAGATATGGAAACTGTGGTGTAAACACATGCTTATCTGTGAATTAACATTTAATTTATTAACTGTTAAAATAAAACTGCAATTATCCACTAAAGGAATAGTTCAACCAAAAATGTAAATTCTGTCAACATTTCCTCACCTCCACTTGTTCGATGCCTGTATGAGTTTCTTCCTTCTGTTGAACACAGCAGAAATTTAAAAAATAAATGTTTAATCAGACAGTAGATAACCACTGGCTTCCATATATTTTTTTCCAATGTTACCTTCCAGTTACCTGTCTGGTCACCAACATTCCTCAAAATGTGTTCTTTGTGTTCATCAAAAGAAACCAACTCATCCAAGCTTAAGATGATGAGTAAATGTTCAGTTTTGTTTGAACTTCCTTCAAAAAACAAGAACAGACACACACACACACACATAAAATATCAGACATATCCTGATTCTCAAAGTCACAGATTAGATTTAGATATAATTAAATCTGATTATACAACCATTGAATCACTTTCAGCTTTACAAGTCAATTACTGTTGTCTGTTGCTGATTTCGCTGTGATTTTTCCTATCATTTTAACAGCATTACATTGTTCCACACACCGGATATGAAAGTCCGCGCCTCGGACATCCCGCAGGCCGGTCTATCGCACCCCGGTCGCGTCAGTCTGTACGCATTCTCAAGTTCAAGGGGCAGTGAATCCGCTAGCAAAAGTTCACTTCAATAAAGCACAAAGTGACATCCGAGTTTGAATTCAGGTATTTAAAAAAACACAAAGAAAGAGAGCGACGAACTTCACTTACCCGAACAGCAGTTGTCTGACAGTGACAGACGTCTTCTTCACCTTTCACGGGAGAAATTTCAACCGACGCATGCATCACGTGAACCTCATTCACCAACCAGAAAAGCTGCTGTTACCGTGGAGATCGCGCCAAAATAAACATTTTTTTAAATGATTTTTTTTTTCAAAGTTTTTTAATAAACTGCTATATATATATATATATATAGTACATTTTTAACATGATTTTGTGGTGCTTAAACTAAAAAGTATGGAAAACGTTGACTATTTTGTATGTGAATTAGTTTTTCTTTAAATTATAAATGTATTTAAAAAAAAAAAAAAAAAAATTATCATGTTAGGAAAATGTATAGCCTATTTTGTTCAGGTCAAATGGATTTGGGAATTGTTTAATGATTATTGAATTTTTTGAACATTGCTGAAAACTAATAGGTCTAGCAGGCCTAAATACTTATAATTGTCCAGTACACAAAGTATGGCCCATAATCGCTACACTGATCTGGGCCATAATCGCTACACTGATCTGGGCCACACACCTCCCATCCACAATCGGCCCACATGTTGTCTGCCGTCATGCAGTGCCATCATTGCCACACTTGGCCCACAGTTGGCTGACATGATCTGGGCCACACACCTCCCATCCACAATCGGCCCAAATGTTGTCTGCCGTCATGCATGCAGTGCCATCATTGCCACGCATGGCCCAGAGTTGGCTGACATGATGCATGCCAGTGCCGGCAACACGCCAGCAGTGCCATTATGAGGCCACATTTGGGCCAAGTCTGTTTGCTATGTGGGATGACTGTTAAGTCCCTTTCACACAGCGCTTTGAACCCGGCAAATTGCCAGAACGCCTTCTGTGTGAACGCAAACACGACCCGGGATTGATGCCGGGATCGATGCTGGGATTGGGGACCTAGTAACATTGCCGTGTTCAGACCCGGAACGCGCGCTGTGTGAACAAAAGCCGTAATAATGCCGTGTCGTAGTGATGACGCTGAAGCCGGGATCGTTCGCCAGCTGTGAAATGGTACGTAAAGCGCAAGTTTATGGTCGAATCAGAGAAAACATGCAGAAGCGTGGTTTCACGAGAGAGAGATCGCAGCTCTTAAGCAAACTTAAGACGCTGCTGAGATTACAAGTCACATCGATGTCACGTGTCTTTACGGGATTTTTACGGGTTGTGTGTGAACGCACTCTCTGATTCCGGAAAATCACTGGCAGTGTGAATGAACCAAAGTCAAACGAACCCGGGTCAAATCCCGGGTCACTTTATCCGTGTATTTTCCAGAATCTCTGTGTAAAAGGGGCTTTAGTTAACTATAGTTAGCACGTTGTTTCGTGTACGTTTCTGTGGTTGGGCAATTTAACTGAACGTTTAAACCTCATTTAAGTTCTTTTATAGAACTTAAAGCTTTTATAATTGCTAACTCTTTGAAAACGGTAACGTTACTTTGCTGTTGGTATTACCACATGTTTGATTATTACCTCATATATGAACATGTTAGCTTAGTACTTGTAACGTATGTAAGGCCGTCTAACTCGATCCAATGGCGGTATTCGAATTAGCGGTGAAGGTCTCTGCGTGTTACTGTCTTTTCTCGCGGCAAAGTATTTTTGGTTAAATTCAATACATTTTGTCTTATGTATTTACTCGTTATTTCATCTGACTCCATAAATGAAAAGGCTTTAATGATATCTGTGCATCATTAAATGTGAGCGAATGTTTTATTATTCTTTTAAACTCTTGAATGAAAATAATGTCAAAGTCAATTAGAATAATCAAATATCACAATTTAATATGTCAGGTAAATGTATCATTACAATTTGATAATCAATTCAAAGATAATCAATGCAAAACATCAAATGCTCTAGAATAAAGAGGAAAAAGTTTACCCGACAAGAAATGCGTCTCACGGGCCGATCTCAGATACAGAAAAGGCCCCGAGCTCTCGCTGCGTTTCATTATATACCCAGACCTCATTTCAAATCTAAGCATCATCCACAGTGGAAATTTACCTGTAAGTCACCATTTGCTAGCAGTGGAAAATTAGCATTCAGTCAAATGGTCAGAAGGTGTTAACTCAAAGACACATCCTCCAGTGTGGAAGATATTTCTAAACTTCCTAAGAACTTTATTATCTTTTGGTTTACTTCTTTGGGAATGAGACATTTGTACCAGTCGCACCGAGATATTTCAAATAATACCAAACATGTATGATAATCATTCACATAAAACCATTTAGATTCTTGTGTGAGTTTGGGAGATCTCTGCCAGGATGAAGAATGGGGGAGAGAAATGTTGATTAGGATGAGGGAGGTGAGACCTTCATCTCAATAGTGCATGAGGGGGGAGTTCAAATGTTAATTTCCTTTGTTTTCTTAGAGAGTGGTCCTCTCTTAAAGTCCTTCTAGTTTTTCCAGTCTTACACGTACCTGGCTGACTAACTTCCCTCCATCAAATCTAATGCATATCTGTAGGTCTACAAGATTTGAACTTGCCTATTAAGAGGGAGCCGATGTTGGATGTCCTTATTCCCCGCTTGTCTCCTCTCCCGCACCAGTTCAGTTCCCGGGCGACGTTAGTGGTGAGGACCTTGAAGCAGATTCTCCATTCGGTCTTCTTCATTGTTGGCCCGCCACTGATGGATAATCTGCTCACCTTCAACAGGTACATTTTAAGTAATATTTTAGGATATAGATTGACCTCTTCTGTACTGTTCTAAACATGACAAAAGTTTAGAATAATTCATATTTTGTAATTTTGAAAGTCTGTTCATTGACTTGATCGAATAATGTAGTAAAACAGTAATATTATGATATTATTTATAAGAACTGTTTTCTATTGTGAAAAGCAATTCCTGCTTTGCTAAGCTGAATTTTCAGCAGCACATGATCCTTCAGAAATCATAATATGCTGATTCAGTGCTCAATAAACTTTTCTGATTATTACTGTATCAATGTTGAAAAAAGTTGTGCTGCTTCATAGTTTTGTGGAAACTGCGATAAACTACCATTCAGAAGTTTAGGGTAAGTAACCATTTTAATCAGCAAAGTTAAAAAATGACAAACACATTTATTACATGTCAGAAGATTCACATTTCAAATAAATTCTGTTCATTTGAACTTTCTGTTCATTAAATAATGAACTGTTCATCAAATAATCCTAAAAACAAGATAGCTGTTTCCGCAAAAATATGAAGCAGCAAAAACGAATTTAACATTGATAATAATAAGAACCAGTATCAATAATTGAGCACCAATAATAATTGCTATTAACCAATCAGAAAAACAGAATATTAGAATGTAATGTGACACTGAAGAGTTATGATGCTGAAAATTCAGCTTTGATCAGAAAAAAAAATTCATTTGACAATATATTAAAATGGAAAGGTTTAATCATATTTAACTGTTACTTTTTTCAGTGTATTTCTGATCAAATAAATGCAGCCTTGCTGAGCAGAAGAAACTTTTTTAATTTTGAAAACTTTTTTTTTTTTTTTTTTTTTTTTTACAAAATCCTTGATAATTTCAGACTTTTGAAAAGCATGTAAACATGCACACTACATTTTATGAGTAGTTGCAGGTTTAAAATTCAGTTGATGCTTACCATTGTCTGCATAACCCCTCTGTCTAATAAACTTTGTTCCAGCCGGTCTAGGTCTTCAATAGATGCGAGTGGAAAGACGTCATCCTCTTCTTCATTCTGCATCTGCGGTAGAAAGCGCCTGTTTCCCACTAGAGACTGGACAAGTGAAGTCAGGTGGTTGATCTTCATGTCCATTTTTTGTAGAGTTTCCAGTATTGCCCTTTCTACAGCTGCAATACAGAAGATCATTTAAATTGATAAATGACTTGCGTGGTACAATACTCGAGACTGGATTTTGGTAAGTAAAAACTTAAATGTTGCTTATTTTCATAGCAGCATAAAACAATGTAAAAATATAATTTGTAGGATATAATTTGTATATACTCTCCTCTCTTCCTTGGTGGCTACCTAAGGGTATCAGGCAGGGGCGTAGCACAAGATCCCGGGCCCTATGTATAGGCAGTCCTGATGGACCCCCATGTTCCAAATAAAATATATTCCAGACTTTTCAAGGGCCCTCTATCCACTTGGGGCCCTTGTAATCAGTACTGGTTTTACCCCCAGTCCGACACCCCTGGTATCAGGACAGAAAAGGTTTGCACTATTGATTGAACAGATAATGTAATTATATATATATATATAAGGGACCGTTCGGTATTTATGGAAAGGGCCACCGGAGGAAAATAGGGGAGGGTCATGTCTTTTTATTCTTTGTTGAGGGGAGGGTCATTCAACTTTTTTTAGTCTAGGGGGAGGGTCACCCAACTTTTGTATTCAAGAAAACAGCTACATTTTAAAGTGGCTTGTTTGGTGCACATTTTTTCCATGTAGCTTTATGTAGCTCTCTCGGTCTCGGTCCCCCATCGCTATCAGATGGGTCTGACCCAACAAAAATCCAGTTTGGCGCTGGCTGACAGTGCACGCGCACTTCAGTACGCGCTCAGAAAAAGTGCATCATGTACAGAACGCCAAAGAAATGTTTACCCGGCATAGCTTTAAAGCACGAGCAAATAATGAACTTTTGTGATTAGCCTACGAATAAGTGCAGTGTCCTGTGAGTGTAACTCTACCGCGGCATTAACATGTGATATGAATGTACGTTGAGTGTATTGGGACTGAGGCGCCAGAACTGCAGCTGATAGAATGTGCGCTGTACGATATACCATATTTTAGTTTCCATTCTTATTGTGTTTCCACAACAATGTTAGTGAGTAAATCTACTGAAATTGCCAACATAACAGTGGAGTGTGATGTGTTAGACGTAGGGCTACCACATTTTTAAATTACTATTAGAATTATTTGAAGTTAACATAGGCTAATACAATACGCAGACCTACACCAAAAAAATAGTTGAGGATAAATTCTTTAAAATCGTTATGGACATTTGACATTTGCAGTCAAAACTTGAAATATAAATTATCAGAAAATGCATTTAATACTGAAACGTCTGTTTATATATCCATACACCCTTAATAAAGGAGTCAAGACATTAGAAAAATATCAGTCTACACATGCGTTTTATATTTAATATGAGCGAAATACACATGTGACGTGACACAACAAATCTTTAACTTTTAGGTGGCAAAATATTTTTTAATAATTCTACGAATTAGGCTACACTGCGCAAAACAAAAGTAGGCTAATAACCGGATGAAGAAGGGTCGGCCTCCACAGAACATAAAATATTATTTTTTATTTTATTTTTCGTGTTCGCATTTATGAGGAAAAAAACAATGTTACGGACGTGGCAGTTCTCCGTTACGGACATGACCGCTCTGAAAGCGACTTCAGAAAGCACAAAGCCTTTCTTTAAAGTAAATTTAGTTTTTTTATTAATTGTATCTTAATTTTAATTAATGTTTCATCAACCAATTGCCTGGATTTAATAAATAAGAAGTAAATATAGTAGAAAATAGATCATCATGACAGAGTCGCCGGCGCGTGAACTGGACTCTCCTCTCATAAATGAACCGAAACTCAGTGTATAATGTACTTGCCTCACAGACTTGAGAAATATATAGAAAGCTTGATGTCTACTTTTAAACAGAACATTTAAAAACGAAAAACAGACTGCTCTCTGCTTATGTAATCAGTATGAAATCTGCATTTCTCTCTGGCGCGTTACTGTGAAGATCGCGAGTCAGCATCGTCAACTTCATCTTGAAGCCGACACACTGACACAGAAAAACCTTGTTTATTAATAAACAATTAAAATCTCTCCTTGCTATATTTGACATATTCATAATCATTACTTTTGCCGGTTCTTTGTGGCAGCTTTTAGATATTTTATTGTGAGCGCCACGGTTACCCTTGTTACATGAACGCGTCACCACTGCATCAACACCGAAAATATGATTTTTTTTTTTTTTTTATCTAAAATAAAAAATCATGATACGAACCGAATTGTAGGTTTGGTCTATCGTTACAGCCTTAGTAAGACGAGAAAGCAGGAGTTTAGTCGTTTGTCATGGTTGTAAAAAAACAATGGCTATCTGAACATCTTTGCCATGCGCAAAGATGTCATGCCTTTTTCCAGGGGAAGGTCATGCCTTTTTTCACAATCATTTTGGAGGGTCATAGAAAAATTTGTGACTGGCGAAGGGAGGGTCAAGTCTTTTTT
Source organism: Gila orcuttii (assembly GCA_026230005.1). Lineage (NCBI taxonomy): Eukaryota > Metazoa > Chordata > Actinopteri > Cypriniformes > Leuciscidae > Gila > Gila orcuttii. The sequence goes on from JAPDVR010000003.1 coordinate 6,799,268, forward strand.
GACTACAGATCTCAAAACTCTTCCGGTGGCCCCTTAAATAAATAACGAACAGTCCCTAAGTATTAGATTGTCTTTAATTGTTGTGAATGTGTTTGATTTCCTCATGTCTAATTAATGCTCTTTTACCTTGTGTGTTAGTTGGATCAACACCCCAGCCGGCTCCATGATGCTCTGCCTGAGAGACGCCCACTGGAGCTGAGAAAGGTGGAGTAGGGAAGATTCACTTGTTACCAACACAAGTTAACGCACTAAAATATAAAACCGAAAAGCATAAAACTGATTTTTGTTCACTTCTTATAAGAACGGTTAACGGTTAATTTATTCATTATTACACTGGCATTACCGACAATCTCAGGTCAGTACATCAGTGTTCTTTTGAGTACAGTTAGGACTCTAATGTGGTTTTCACATTGGGAATGTTTCCAAATTTGAGTGATTATTCCTGGCACCCCTGCAGCATTGGTCTGGTCACATGATTCTATCAAATGACAGGGGGTGACTAGGAGTAGTTGCTCTCCAAAATAGGGATACATCGATATGAAGATTTTGTCCGAAACCGATAACCATTAATTCTTTATATCTGACAGCCGATAACGATATATTGGCTGATAAATCTAAATCGAAAATTGTATATACTTAGAGAGCCTAATTACAAAAACAAAATGCTATTCATTAAAAGCTTTGTCCCAACCACAGCATAAATCAAACATATACAGAAGCCTAGTTAAAGCCTCCTTAAAAATAAGTTTACACTCATATGAAATTATATGATTTAGAAATCCAGTCGGTTATCCAGATACAGAGGCCACATAATGGGAACAAATGTAAATGTGCCATGTCCTGATTGGCTAATAATCCAATCTGCTTGATCGGATCACTCTGATGGCATATGTAAACGCAGCCTGTGTCTGGTAAGGACACTGTTCGTTTTTTGTTGTTTTATATTTATTTTAATTATTTCTTATCTTACTCTGTGATCTTCCTTGGTGGTCACAATCACCTGAGGGTCTCAGGACAGAAAATGTGTGCTCTATGGATTGGAAAACATAATGAAAAATACAGTTTTAGATTTTGTTTAAATGCTTCAACAAGTTTTTTTTTCTCCCTTTTCTATTGTATTTAATGCTCTTTTACCTTGTGTGTTAGTTGGATCAATACCCTAGCCGGCTCCATGATGGTCTTCCTGAGAGACGCCCACTAGAGCTGAGAAAGGTGGAGTAGGGAAGATTTGCTTGTTAAATTTGCAAATGAAAGGAACACTCCACTTTTCACACCGTTTTCGAATCCATTCAGCCGATCTCCGGGTCTTGCGGTACCACTTTTAGCATAGCTTAGCATAGGTCATTGAATCGGATTATACCGTTAGCATCTCTCTCAAAAAAATGACCAAAGTGTTTCAATATTTTTCCTATTTAAAACTTGACTCTTCTGTAGTTACACCGTGTACTAAGACCGACGGAAAATGAAAAGTTGCGACTAGGAACTATACTCTCATTCCTGCGTAATAATCAAAGAACTTTGCGGCCGTACCATGTATGCAGCAGGCGATATGATATTACGCAAACTTAGTGCCGGTCACGTTGGAAGTTACCTAGCTGGGGACTATTTTCCGGCGCTGCGTAATATCACTGCGTCTGCTGCACACATGGTACGGCAGCAAAGTTCCTTGATTATTACTCAGGAATGAGAGTATAGTTCCTAGCCATATTGTCCTAGAAAATCTCAACTTTTTATTTTCCGTCGGTCTTAGTACCAGTCGGTCTAAGTTTCTGAAGAAACTTCTTCAGAACCGGTGCCCAGTGATTCAATTCCTTGCAACCGTTAGCATCCCTGCTTAACAATTCTGCTTATCGGTTCCGCTCGTTGCAAATGTGTCAGCCCTAGTGTACAATTTACTTAAGTGAATTTATGTGCAGTAATCTTACTCTGTGTTATTCCTTGGTGGTCCCCTGAGGTTCTCAGGACAGAAAATGTGTGCTCCATGGATTGAACAAAAGTTTTAGATTGCATTTAAATGCTGTGAATGTGTTTCTGATTTCCTCATCCCTGATTATGCTCCTGTAGCTTGTGTGTTAGGTGGATCAACACTCCAGCCGTCTCCGTAATGGTCTGCCTCAGACACACGCACTGGAGCTGCCAAAGGTGGAGTGGGGAGGTTGCACTTGTAATATGTGTAAATGCGAGGTTACTGTTCCTCCATTGATAGGGCATTACCCCATAACTTACAAACTTCAAAAAAGCATTTTCATTTAAGCCAGATACAACTAATAATTTACCTTGAAATCTGGGGAGACTCTCACACCAGGTCTTCCGTTTCGCCTTGTTGCTGATTGACAAATACTGTTGACAGTTGGAGGGTCTTTAGCAATATTAATTTTGAAAGCTATATTTTTGCAGCAAATTATGTTTCAACAATTACATAGTTCAGACTGTTGTAGCTTTGAGTAATCATTGAACATTTTTTTTAAATGATTTAAGATAAAAGAGAAACTTAAGACTTACAGTTGCTTAAAGGGTTTACAGCTCTGCTCTGGAAAACCTGAGTTTGCAAAACAGGACCTAATAATTAGGAAATTTATTTTTTTGTTATCTGGCTGTTATGCACTTTTAATCTTACTTATTTCATCGATCATCAAATCAACTACATTTCAGAAAATAACAAATACTATAATACTGAATGTTATGGATGAAATTTTTTGTTGATTTTTTTTCAATTCATCATTGACACAAGTCAGCAGATTTTACTAATAACGATGCTGCTATCTTTCTAAACCCTGTATTTTGGCTCCAAATCTCAGGTCAAAATCGTAAGTTTAACCCCCACATATACCCTCTGCAGAATCGTGTGTATATATATAGTTTTTTTTGTTTTTTTTTTACCTTTGGTTGAGTTGACATGGAAAGTGTATTGTTATTCATAGCATTTTTTTTAAATTCAAGTTATTTTACATGACCCTTTTTTTGGTGCGTTTTGGAAGTGCTGGAGGAACACTTTCTTTGACTGCAGTTTTTCTTTTTTTAAGGGTTGGTGGTTCTGGTGCCTCATCATCTGATGAGTAGATGTTATCTGGGCATGTTTTCTTTCTAAGAAAACAAAGAAAAAGTACAATTGGATGCGCTACACTGTTTAAAGGCAAAGCTACGTAAATATGCTGAATGGTCAGAAGGCTCAGATTTCATAAAAAATATCTTAATTATTGCATTTTCATGTTAAACCATTTCTTTTGTCTTTTGTGACTTACTTGGGAATCCTTTTTCTGGCAATTTCAGGTTCTGAATTTATGTCAGATGTGTAGCTGGCCGCCTTCCAATTTTTGGCCACATTTTGAAAAGATGCTGAAAAATGAAATGCAGGTTTAGAGCTTTTAAATTTTGTTTATTAGAGCTATGTGAGATCACATTTTAAAGTACAGAAAAATATATATTATTAATATTCTGAACAATGAAATACAGGTATGCTGGGCAAGATCATGTTTAATTTACAGTATAATTTACTCTTACCTGACTCATGCAGGATTCTGGTTCTGTGTCGGGTCCATCCTTTCTCTGGCTGTGGTTCCTCCATGGTTCTGACGCTCTTCAACACCCTGTCAAGGTCTTTATATGGTGGCCACCAGGAGTAGCCGTCTGCATACCAGGACTTGGCAATTGGTCCAGTTGTCCCTTCTCCCTCAAACTCAACTTCAGGTACATTTTTTTTCTTCTTTTTTCTTTCAAGCCTGAAACCCATATTGTTTATTTACTTGGATAAAATTGTCAACTGTGTAATTCAAATGCATAAACTATGTAACAAAAAGTCCTGATAAAGATTTTATTCCGTATGTAAAAGAGGAATTGCAACAAAATTATGTTGTAATGGGACAAGAAAAATTTTGTTCTCTATTTCCTGAAACTTGCAGAAATCAACGGTTGTTGAGAGGTCGCGTACTAAATGGATGCCGAGTGTAGAAGATGGTAGAGGATAGTCAAAGAAAGATTCCTGGTTGTTGAAGGTACTGTAAGCAACATAAATTTCATCCTTGAAGGAAATGATGTTCTGGAGCTTAGAAACTTTGCCGCCGATGTAAACGTGACTGTTTGCCTGGTCCAGTTTAAGAGTGTAAGGGCTTGTCCTTAACTCTTTATATTGTGTCGCCTCATGAAAGGATGCAGGGAGAGGACCATTCACATGCTGTTTTTTGAGCAAATGTGGCCTGGTTTTGTGAGGTTTTTTGCAGCTTCTTTGCATCTCTGAGAATCTTTTTATTATTTGACTCAGAGGGCATGTTGGTTTCCTCAGAAGTCTTTTGAGTTTGTTCAGGTGATTCTCATACTTAAAAGCACTGAAGTTGTCAAGAACGCCATGCTTTTTTGCATCATCTGCAAGATGTACGAGGGAGTGTGCATTATAGGACAGGAATTGTGGACCATACAGTTGCCCAAAGTGAGTGACAAAAAGAACTAGCATTTCATTTGCGTAATCACCGTAATCCTCAATGAAACTGTTGTTGCACAGGATGAAGATTCCCACAAAAAGCAGCATGAAGTTTTTGTACACCTCTGTGCTGAGGAGATCCTTCATCATGACCGGCCCGGTATACAGTAAAAACTGCCTGAACTCTGTTGCCTTCCACCTATCAATTTCCCTCAGTGCCCTTGGTTTCCATGCAAACTCCATGGGCACATTTCTCCGTGCATTCACCAACCTTTCTGTTAATTTGTTTATCTGAAATCCTGACAGCCTACAAGCGAGAGGATCCATCTTCAGCCACAAGTGGAGAAGCCGTCTCATGACTCCGAGGCACACGAGGTGCATGTAGTCGAGGGGGAAGCCAGAGAACATATCCAGAGACGTTTCTTCCAGCGGTGAGATACCTCGGTGATGATCAGAATCGGTCTTGTTTCTGAAGCTCTCGTTGGTTCTTCGAGGCAAGCGACTTCTTGGAAATGTCATCCTGTTTTCCAGGTACATGCCATCCTCTGTGCATTTTTCACATCCATGATAGCCTGTGTGACCTTTAACATTTTTCAGGAATGCACGAGCAGGTGCGTCGCAAACCATTGATGACAGTTGTAAAGTTAACTTCACTCCTTCGAATTCAAATCCATTGGCCAATTCATTTACTTCAGCGATAAAGTCTTCAAGATACTCAGTTAGCGAGGTAGGTTTACATGTGCCACAAAATAAGCCTATTGTCACTGGTTCCTCTTGTCTGATATTTTGCAGTGTTCCTAGAATGGGCCAGAACTGTGTTGCTGAACTCTTGAAGAGGGGCAAACCATCAATGTTGACCTGAAGCTCCAGCGTGTGAATGTTGCTCAGGATGTCGATGTTCTGATGTAGCAGCTCTGCAATGGATTTCAGCAATCCCAAATGGTAATATTGGCCACCAGCCTTGTCTTGTATTTCAGGGTTCAAACGCATTGTTTGTAGCAATGTCCTTGAGTCTCTTGGCAGATTTAAACTATGCTGACGCAGTATATCTAGTAACGAATTCAATGCCATGTGTGTGATTTTTTTTTTTTTTGTTCAGTTGCCCAAGTTGCCAAATCGTCTTCCAGGGAAGTTGGATCAGATTCGGACTCCGTGTCTGATTCACTGTCGTCAAGAACACCTTCAGTCTCATCAATTTGAGAGACACAGTCCATAAATGTGTCTTCATCGTCAATTTGACATTGACAGGTATTGTCACTGTGCATGCAGCCATGCAACTCCTTTCCCCAAGTTGTAGCTTGTATTGTCTGCAGTTGTTGATCCACCTTGTCCTTTGCTCTTCTTCTCACTGTCCAATAGGATGGTTCATTGCAAGCCATAGTTTTAAGACCTTAACAGAAACAAACCCTTTTGTGTTTGTTTACTGGCCTACCAAGAATAAACTACTAAACTGCATTAACACAATTGATGTACATACACTTCAAATCATCATCAATTGCACTCAGAGGATGAAGACTTCAGATGCAAACGCCTCTAAGTTCCGTATGAAATTTTCTGAAGGTGAGTTTTTTTTTTTAGCAGGCTCCTATGTTTTTAATGTAAATGAACAGGTCAGGACCTATAACTCTCCATTAAAGTGAAATTACTGAACCTAAGTAAGAAATGTCTGATAAAAATGCTTTTTATAAGAATTGGTCAGATGGCCCTTAGAGGCTTTTGCATATAAAGTCTACACAGGCACAAAAGTTTAAGACTGGTAAGGATATGTATCGGTTTTGAAATAAGTCTCTTATGCTCAGAAAGGCTGCATTTATTTTATCAAAATAAACACAATTGTAATTTTTTTTTACAAAATAATTTTATGTAAATATATAAAAATGTTATTTATTCCAGGGATGATGGTGATAATCATTTGATAATAAGAAATGTTACTTGGGCATTAAATCATATTAGAATGATTTCCAAAATGATCATGTGACACTGAAGACTGGAGTAATGATGCTGAAAATTCAGCTTTGCATCCCAGGAATAAATAGCATTTTAAAATATTTTTTTTTTATTAATTTGTTATACAATTTTGCCGTTTTACTGCATTTTTTACTAAATAAATTGAGTCTTTAGTTAGTTTATATTGTGGAGTATAAATAAGACAAATGTTTTTGTTATAGCAAGATATTTTCTTCTTGCTATCTAAATGCATTTATGTATTTTATATTCTTCAATCGAATCTTCAGATGAGAGTATTGAAGAGCGCTTAGTCTCTCGCGAGATGTGAATTCCGATTCTCTGTTTCAGGGCATGCGATTGGCTGGTCCCTGCTGATGTCACTCTTTCATGTGCGCGCGCGCCTCCGGATCAGGAGAGGAGTCCGAGTCGACGACGGAAGACGTTGATGAGTGTCATCATCATTAAGGTAACTTAATCGTGTTTAACACAACGTGTTAATCATGCATGTTAACAAATAGTGTGTTTTGCATAATGACCATCATGTTTATTATATATATTGCTGCGTACATTTATCCGTGTCACCTAGATGCGCGAGCGGTGCGCGATCATGGTCAGCTGAGCAAAAATTTGCAAAATGCCATTTTAAAAATCTTTCATTTATTGTCAAAAATAATTTTTCAAAAGCATCACTTTCATCAAATTTTTTGACATAATTTCCAGTAGGCAACTGACTGCAAACGAGCAGGTTATGTGTCGGCGCTGAGCCCCGGCCCAATTTAACCACTGCGTGTGACGTACAACACAGAAGCTTACGCTATTACACTAGTGAACTGACTCGAGGCCCACAGAGAAGGAAATGAATAGTTGAAATAAAGTTGTGATTTTTGTTTTGTTTTTGTGCACAAAAAGTATTCTCGTCGTTTGATAAACTTAAGATTGAGCCACTGTAGTCACTTGGACTATTTTAACGATGTCTGTAATAACTTTTCAGGGAACAAGTTTCAATCCCTTAGAAGCCTAGAGGAGTGATCCAGCTCTCAGATTTAATAAAAAATATCTTATACAAAGGTCTTACGGGGTTGAACAACATGAGGGAGAGTAAATACTGACAGAATTTACATTTTTGGGTGAACTATCCCTTTAATGGTTTTACCTTGGTTAGTTTGAGCTTAAACGAGCATAAAACATTAGCTTTGCTGTTATGTTAGTGTTGCTAATAATTTCCACACTGTTCTTATCGCATCTGTGTTTTATGAATTTCATTTCGCGAGGAGAAATGTTAAATACAACTGAACGGAACAGAACTCAATTTGGTGATTGTAAGAAATATATTTAATTTGAATTGGATATATCTCTGCTATTCTTAATTAACAGGATAGTTTATTTATTTTTGTCTGCTAAACAAAATTGTATAAAAACAAATGGCATATGAATAATAAATAAAAAAATCATATAAAGATCAAGAAATCCAGAAAAAAAATGTTTAACAAAGCGGACAGGAAACGCATCCCGAGGTCGCATACACAGACTCATGTTGCTGTTAGAGCAGTCAGCACGGAAAAACAGGCAAATAAAATATTATAGTTAATTAAATTTACAAAAGTTCAGTGAGTGATTTTTCTTTTTCTTTTGTTCTTTAAACAACATTAATGGTGGCAGCGAGTATAGGCTGTCAATGCACTGATTCAATAGACGGGTCTACTGTTTTTCTTTCTCAACCGTTTAAAGGGGTCATATAATGGTACATGCACTTTTACAAGTTGATTGTACTGAAATGTGTGTTGGCAGTGCCTGTACACAACCATCATATAATGATAAAAATCCATCCAGTGTTTTTGTTTTAATCTCCTTATATGTTTTCCCCTGCCTCAAATTGAGCCATTTGATTTTGTGACGTCACTAGATCGGACGCCCCTCCCACGATTGTTAATTGACAGCAGCAATTTAGCAACACAGCAACAATTACTGGGACATTGTAGTGTATTAGTTATATAGGAAACAGGCGTGAGATTGTGTGAACCTGAAAACACAGTAGCAGCTTCTTTAGCTCCAGCAAATGTCTTACAACTGTATATATTTTCATTCTCTCCTTTACAGATGAATACAGACGTTGCAGACAAACCGCCCTGTCTGGCAGAAGCAAGTGCTGAACAGGTATTGTGTAGTTTTGTAAGAGACATTAATATTAAAATATCCATCTGGTATTAACACTGAAGTATTTTCATTATGGCTGTGTAAAAAAAATATAGATATCGAGATTTTAATCTATTAAAATCTTTTGTAACTTTAACAAAGATAACTTTTATTAATCAATTGTAGGGCTGCAACTAACGATTATTTTGATAATCGATTAATCGGACGATTATTTTTTCGATTAATCGATTAATCGGATAAAGGTTTTTTCTTATTTTATTAGATTTTTTGTTTATTATAATTAAATAAAACCTTAAATCAGGGTATTCATGTGTAAAAGTGTACTTTAAAAAGTGCAAAAGCCACACAATTAGTTTTACTAATATAATCTTTATTTTTGACATTTTAAACCTTAATATATTGATAATTTAAATATAGAAAGACTGAAAACAAACGTGTGATTGTAGTAGAGCCGCAGTAGATCGCGTTTGAAAAACAATTAAAACTTAATAGTAGACAAATGCTATAAAAAGAGAACGGAATGGAGACGCAGCAAGCTAACAGGCTTGATTAAAAAGACAGGAAAAATGATGCATTAGTGCACAAGCATTCGCTGAAAACCACTGACTACAGTGACTAAAAAAAAACCTCTTTTACTGCTGCTGTTAATAACTGCCTATATATTTAGTGCTTCACTTTGTAAACACCGTTTTAATTTAGCCTATTTCTGCGGTAGCGCTATTTTAATCCATCACTTATGTTGCGAGCGAACTGATTGCGCAACCTGATGCTCGAGACAAAATAGATCTAGTGTGACTGTTCCGAAGTTAGTAAACAAAGCTGTTTACACAGTAGCATTGTTTTCTCAGATCAGATAGCTATCGGATCGTGAAAAGACCAGGTGTAAAAGCCCTTCTAAACGCGCTCAAACCACTTCAGGAGGAGATCTGAGACTCATTCCATACGAAACTGGAAAAGTGTAAATGCATCTAGCCTAGTTGTTGAAAGCACATATGTACATTTTACTCTTCCCAAAAATGCTAAAAAAAATAAACATGTGAGAGTGTGTTATAGGCAATGTAATGTTATAGCCGGATATGACGACGCTACTGCAACACGCATTACCGCAGATGAGCGATCTATTCATCAAGCCAACGAGCAAACTATCGCAAATCAAAGTGAAAGTAAGTCGCAGACGCTTAACGCACAATCATCATCATTAAAAGTAAAGAAACGAAATGATCTTACCAGTGCTGTTGCCGCTCTCTCTTATTGCGGTCTTTGATTTTGATTTTAACTGCTAATCAATAAAATGCAGCTCATATCTGTTGCTTTCGGTGACGTGAACTCCATTAAATCTGCATATAGCGCGGGAATTGAAGAGCGAAAACACATTTATGTGACCAGGTGTAAATGGAATCGTTTTGATAAATCAGAGCTATCCGATCTGAGAAAACGCATGAAGTGGCCAGGTGTAAACAGCCCCGGCTTGGGGTGCACACTTTTTTTCTGCCGTCGATTGATCTGTAGGTACTCACTGCCATTTCGCGATCGACTGTGTTGTCATGAAAGTGACGTCATCAGTAAACGCTCCCCGTGACGTAAGCAGACCAACTAATCGATAATGACATTCGTTGACAACGATTTTCATAATCGATTATTATCGATTTTATCGATTAGTTGTTGCAGCCCTAATCAATTGTATTAATTTATACAGGGAAGACGATGCAGTGTTATTTTACTTTTGATTATTCAATGTCTGTACCTGAATAGACGTAGATTCTCCTAAAAAACATAAAGCACTGCTTATTTAATTTGTATCATTGTTCTATTGTATTTATCTATGCTTGTCATTTGTTTATTATTTTCTATGCAGATGCACAACCCAACAAAATCGCCGCAATCATTTTAGAATTATTAATTCTTTCCAAATAGTTATCTGGTGAAATTGTTCAAAGTTATCAGGTGAAATTGTTTTCAAATCGCAATATATATTGCAGAAAAACAAAATATTGCTGTGTCAGTTTTTTCCAGTATCGTGCAGCTCTAGTACATGCATCTCCCCCCCGTCTCCTCCCCAAAATGACCATATTAGAGCTTACAGTTCCTAGTTTTACTGCACAACGTCATCTGCTTATTTCCATATAAATATATATTCCCATCAACGTGATACCATTTTTAGCACAAGACATTAGAAAAATATGAGATACGTACTCGGTGCCGTCACATTACATTACTAAACATCATTCAGTATCCTTGCCTTGTTTTAGAACTAATAAATCAAAATT
>JAPDVR010000003.1:6820049-6892549 GCA_026230005.1 Gila orcuttii
TGGTGTGTGTGTGTGTGGTTTGGTCAGTGATGTGGTGTGTGTGTGTGTGGTTTGGTCAGTGATGTGGTGTGTGTGTGTGGTTTGGTCAGTGATGTGGTGTGTGTGTGTGGTTTGGTCAGTGATGTGGTGTGTGTGTGTGTGTGGTTTGGTCAGTGATGTGTGGTGTGTGTGTGGTTTGGTCAGTGATGTGTGGTGTGTGTGTGTGGTTTGGTCAGTGATGTGTGTGGCGTGTGTGTGGTTTGGTCAGTGATGTGTGGTGTGTGTGTGGTTTGGTCAGTGATGTGTGGGTGTGTGTGTGTGTGTGTGTGTGTGTGTGTGTGTGTGTGGTTTGGTCAGTGATGTGTGGTGTGTGTGTTTGTGGTTTGGTCAGTGATGTGTGTGTGTGTGTGTGTGTGTGTTTGTGTGGTTTGGTCAGTGATGTGTGGTGTGTGTGGTTTGGTCAGTGATGTGTGGTGTGTGTGTTTGTGTGGTTTGGTCAGTGATGTGTGATGTGTGGTGTGTGTGGTTTGGTCAGTGATGTGTGGTGTGTGTGTGTGGTTTGGTCAGTGATGTGTGGAGTGGTGTGGTGTGTGGTTTGGTCAGTGATGTGGTGTGTGTGTGTGTGTGGTTTGGTCAGTGATGTGTGGTGTGTGTGTGGTTTGGTCAGTGATGTGGTGTGTGTGTGTGGTTTGGTCAGTGATGTGTGTTTGTGGTTTGGTCAGTGATGTGTGGAGTGGTGTGTGTGTGTGTGTGGTGTGGTGTGTGTGTGTGGTTTGGTCAGTGATGTGGTGTGTGTGTGTGTGTGGTTTGGTCAGTGATGTGGTGTGTGTGTGGTTTGGTCAGTGATGTGGTGTGTGTGTGTGTGTGGTTTGGTCAGTGATGTGGTGTGTGTGTGTGTGTGGTTTGGTCAGTGATGTGGTGTGTGTGTGTGTGTGTGTGTGGTTTGGTCAGTGATGTGTGTGTGTGTGTGGTTTGGTCAGTGATGTGGTGTGTGTGTGTGTGTGTGTGTGGTTTGGTCAGTGATGTGGTGTGTGTGTGTGTGTGTGGTTTGGTCAGTGATGTGTGTGTGTGTGTGTGTGTGGTTTGAATGATGGTTGATTGGTTGGTTCTGAATAACGCCAAGGCATCCGACAATAGAAAACTCCCATATAAATAAATAAAAGATATAAAAACATGTCTGTAATTAAAGTAAAAATTTTAAACATTTATAAACATAAATAAAAGTCTTTCGAATGGAAATAAATAACAGTACTTTTACTGATTAAAACAGTTAAACAGCCATGATGTAATTGTTCTCTTTTAAAATGTTTGATTTTAAAACTCTGATATCATGTTTTATGTGTATAAATTATGTGTGAATATTCCCAAACTCTCTGACAGTGCGATCTCCATATGGGTTATTTGATTGTTGTCATATAAATAAATAAAAGATATAAAAACATGTCTGTAATTAAAGTAAAAATGATTTATAAACATAAATAAAAGTCTTTCGAATGGAAATAAATAACAGTACTTTTGGGTGTCTTGTTCATTATATTTATTTTCATATAAAAGACTGATAACATCTCAATATTTTGTTTAATAGAACAATAAAAACAGGGATGGAAAGAGATGAAAATGTTGTTTTTGGGTGAACGATATCCATCCTAATAATAAAAGAATGAAAATGAAGAATATAAATGAGCACTTAAGAATATATGAATACATGAATAAACTTAAACTCATCTATTCATCTGTGTCTAAAATCTAATAAGTTATGATCAGAAGTTTGGACACTACTAATTCTTTACGCTATCCACATATAAGTCATGAAATCTGAATAACACAAACGGCATTGTGGGAATGATACCGTGAGCAAAGCGTTACACACACGAACATGTCTTATATTTGAGCTTGTTCTTTGATTCCAGCTTTACTCAATCTGGACATTCATCAACACACACTATTGAGGGAGAAACAGTTCACTGTGCGATCAGCACTTCATGATGACTTTCATTCACTATCTAGTGGAGATGAGGAGGACCTGATGGGGAACAGGGATCAGATGAACGCCTCACACACACTTCTGTCTCCACATTTGTGAATAATAGTTCGTATTTGTGGCTGTTACACTGATTGTGTTGTATTTCCTTCTATTTCATCACAGATAATCAGTGGTGTGGAGTTGTTATTCTCCCGATACCCCAAACAAACAAATGGAAAGAGTTTCTCTTTAAAAGACTGACGAGTGTAAGTGTAGATATGAGACATGGACTCCACATCATAAAAGGAGACGAGACCCTTCTCATAATCCACAAACACCCCGATCCTCTGAAGATCTCTCAGAGAAAGAGGGACAGATGGAGAATCAAGAGCCAAATAACTCTCATTAAACCTTCTCACAGTCCAGTATCCATCACCAGGACACAGACCGATCCCGCCGCTGATGCCCCTGTTAACAGATCCTTTTGCCACTCCTACATCCCACTTAGTTTGATCCTTCACCTGAACCTCAAAGTAAAAACTCCCTGAGGAGGATTCGTCCTTCCCGAAAACACCAAGATAATCTTTAAACCTGTGTTTTCCGTCATCCACTGCGTTCATGTTTCCAACTCTCACTCGTTTCCCACCATGAGACACGATGAGACGTCGATGAGCTGAATCTGCATCCAGAGTCACTTTCACTGCTGAAATATTGAAAAGTCTGATTTACAGATGAGCATATAACAAAATAAAGACAATTATTTATCTTTATAAGAATCATGGCAACTTTAGAACAAGATAATAAAAAATAAAAAATACTGCATTAATTGTAAACTAGATTAAAAAGTTTGTAAGCAAACTTTGAAGTTGTCTTGAGAAAACCAGAGCAGAAAGTCTGAAGTAGTTTAACAGGTTTGAAGTTGCTAGGGTGTTCTGGGTCTTTGCTATGTGGTTGCTAGTGTACTCATGCTGGTTGCTGTGTGGTTGCTAGGGTATTATGGGTGGTTGCTAGTGTGTTCTGGGTGGTTGCTATGTGGTAGCTAGGGTATTGTTGTTGGTTTAGGGCTTTGCTAGGTGGTTGCTAGGGTCATTATCACAGGTGTAATGGTATTGAATACATTTTCATTAAAATCGCAGGGATTTCAGGAGACAAAACTTGACAAAAAAATCATGTGGAGAAATAGCCAAATCAGCACAATATATTGAAGATTTTAATTATAAAAATGCTTTTAATTATGTTAAAAGCTTTTTTTTTTTTAAATGGTTGACATTTTAGTTCCGAGATTATCTTCAAAACAGACTTAATTGTGGATTAATTACTAATTGCTATTAAAATGTAAATGTAGAATGTAATGTTACTTCGGTACCAAGTCGGTACTGAAATTGTGAAAATGGGACGATACCAGTATTTCTTTAGCACCAGTAGCGTTAGTACCGAATCCCGTGTATATTCAGTAACTGTTACCCATAATAGCTGCTTATCGCTTCAGTGTTTATCTAAGCGCGAGGCTCCAGGCTTTTTTACTAGTAGCACTTTAGCCAATATATACCATGATGCATTATACTAGTGTCTGTGAATATTAAACCGCAAAAAACTTGGCTATTAACCCTGCATGTTCTGCTTGTCTCTGTGGGAATGAATGGCGGCGCAGACGCGCGGTTTCATTTACCACACACACACACACACACACACACACACACACACACACACACACAGAGAAGCACGCGTGACGCTCGCGCAGGTTTCAGCTGCCACGATATGAGGACATGATGAACTTTCTCTCCGGAGCCGATATGAGAGTCACTTCATTTTACCGTTTCATTTGAGAAAAACAATCGTCACTCATATCGCATATCATACACATACAGCAACTCAAAGGTCTTCACGGCAACCCGTCAAAATAAAGGTTGGGTTTAGCTTGAAGAAATTGACTGAAATAATTATATTAGCCTACTGTTGTACAGTAGATTTAGATACGTCTTAATGTAATGCAATTTTTAGTAAGCAGGAAAAAATTTCGACTTTAAACAAATATCCATTTAAATGCTTAGGGTGTTTGTGTTGTAAGAATGTACAGGGAGACTTTAGATTTTAAAACGGTGTCTCCTTAGGCAATGTTTTCTCATTCAAATCATACAATTTCCTATTGATTCAATAGAAGGCGTGAGCTCACTAGGGAATACCAATATGGCGGAACGGTGGCTTCACTGTTTATGACGTCCTGAGCTATCCAGTCATTCTAGATCAGTGATGAAAACATACATGCATGTGATACTGATGCACTGAAATAAGTACAAATATGCATACATATATGCGTCTTAGGCTACATATATTTAACCTTTATTTGCATATACGGGAAAATATATGGCACTTACATGAAAACGGCCATTTGTTCTATATTGTTTCATATATGTCTATGTGTTTTATATGAATTTTGCATATATTCTCATATAGACAGCAGACATACATGGGCACTGACATTAGGCTATATATGTAATTTACTTATATTGACATATATTATATTTCTGGGTAATCCCCTGGATCATGCTATAAACATGATGATCTTATAGAATTTATTTATTTATTTAAAAGGTACCATGCATATTAATGAACATATTAGCTTTTCAGCAATGTAAATATGCCAGAATTAGCCCCAGGGCTACTTTATATCTGCAGTCCCCCGTCGGGTCATCACAATATCATATTGTATCACGAACATGATGGACATTGCCTGTGTTTTTTTGTAACGTAGTCTTGCTTTAACGTTCATTAAGATAGTAGCTACTGCAAAAACAAACAAACAAAAGAAATTGACTGTAAAGCTATTCTATTGATGTTATATATAAATATTGTCCAACATTCCCAATTATCTGATATAGCATGTCCTTTACTTACTGTTATATGTTGGTATTAATTCAGTGTTTGTAATGCTAATACTAAAGGTTTTGTGGGGAAAAAGTAGAAAACTTGTCTAAGTCTGTGAAATAAACTGTTAAAAGGGATTTGATGATCACTAGTCTAGTGATTGTACGTTATTCTGTGTTGTCATCATTCAGTTTGGATTTGATCTTTAATGTACTTAAAAAAAAAAAAGACAAAGCAGCTGATATTGCCATATCGTCCGGCTCTTTTCAAAGAATCGGCTTTTAGAGCGGCTCGTTCGCGAACGACAAGCTCAACTTCCATATGAATGAACTGAAAACGCTCGGTTTACTCCGCTCGCGCCGCGCCAGTGTGTGCCATAGACTGGTGTGTGCACGCGCCGTCAAACACATGGCGACGGCAAGCGTAGATGTTGACTCATTCAAATCGGAAGCGTGGCGGCATTTTGACTTTCCGTAGACTAATAATAATCACCACCGTGAGAAGGACAAGTCACCTCCGTTTTCATGTAAAAGGCATTAATACGACAAGTGTGAGAGCCACGGAGATCACAAGGTTTATCAGTGTTTTCGTGGCAACCAGGTGTTGTATTTATTTTACTATCTCTCTAAATGTGTACCTGGATATATATATATATATATATATATATATATATATATATATATATATATATATTGATGGTTATGGCATATTTTTCTAAATGTGTGTTTTTTTTTTTTTACTCTTGCTAGTGTAATGATACAAATTATAACAAAATTAAAACCCCTTTAAATGTAGGCCTACTAATTTTACAGTCTTTTACTTAGTGTGCGAAGGTACCAGTGCCCACCCTCTTGACCAAACAGACAGAAAGACTGAGCTGAAACAACCTTGAAGGGATTTTTTTTAAATTTCAATGTAGTTTTTTTATTTGACAAATATATTTTAAAATGAAAAAGAAATGTGCAGCATTTTGTCTGAGAAATAATAAAAGGGACACTTTTTCATTTATAATTTCTTAAATTAATCACTTGTTAAAAAAAATCGTGAGAAAATCGTATCGTGAAACCAGTATCGCATCGTGAGTTGAGTGAATCGTTACATCCCTAATTGAAACCCTAGAAAATAATTGTGTACAAGTAGGCTACTTGAATTAAATGAAACATTTTAGTTAAATTATCAGTCATATTTACAACAGCGTTGTAGCGCACACGTGTGTGTAGGCCAGTGTTAATTTTGGCAGCCATTTTTGATTTAGTCTTAAAGGCCTTTCATACAGGACGCGCAATGCGCTGCGCTGGCCGTTGGGTTCAGCGCAGCGCATTGCGCGTCCTGTGTGAAAGGTCCTCTGGTGTGCCCAGGGGCGGCGCTAGGGGGGGGCTAAGCGGGCTGGAGCCCTGAATGTTTTCAGTAAAGCCCCGAATGTTTTTATTACCATGCATTGTACGCACCATCACTGAGTTTTCAAGCGCATTAAAATAATTTTTATTAGAATTTAATTAATTAAATGTATATCTCTCGACTCTCACGTCTACAGAGTCCGTCAATATCAATTTTTTACAGTCTATGGTCAATATACGCGTTGTCATTCACAACCGATAAGAACCGCCCACTCAGGCTAGTGCTTCTGACTGACATGTAAACTGGCCAACCATCGATGAGAAGTTCAGCGTCTGTACTAGGGGTGGCACGGTTCACAAAACCCACGGTTCGGTTTGTATCACGGTTTTAGGGTCACGGTTTTCGGTTCTGTACGGTTCTTGTTGTTATTTTTTCTTTTAATCTTCAACACTCCAGAAATGTACTTCAGCATATGATAGCTTAATTATCCACTATTTAGGATACAGTATTAATAAAAATGTTATATCATGCAATCATGCACAAACTGAATTTGACTTGACTTTAAGCACATTATTGGGACCATCTCTGAGGAAAGCTAGGTGAGATTTTGATACAGCAAGAGAGAAGACATTGATGACATGCTTTTCGTTTATTTGGCAAAAAAAAGTAGAATGTGTATCACTATCTCTACAGGAACTTATGTGCATTTTAGCACACAAAGATTAAAAATTAACTTGCATTTATCAAACTGCCAACTTAAGTGTAGCTTTTACAAAAATTGTATCTTTTAAAAGAAACAGAGAGGAACTCTTAAAACTCTGTCTTTTAAATAAGTCAAAATACATGAAACATAATTGCCTATAATTAGGCTATAGCAATAGCAAAGGCCATAATCATAAAGTGAAACATAAGTTCAACCTCAACACAAAAAAACTTTTTTCACTTGAAATTAAAGTGCAGTATTTGGAAACATATGACTGGAGTTCTTATCTAAACTTAAAGTGCCACTGTAGCTATACATTTAAATATCATAACATGAAATCCAAAATGTTCCCACACACCGGACTTATACGACGCTTGCGCATTCTCCAACTCCGGTTAGCCTTCCTTATCTCTCCCACTTGCCACTTCTCCGCGTGACGTGATCTGACCATACTCCACTTTTCCTGGCGTGTTCGACTTGAACCGGCGCTGCACAGAGCGATCGGTAATGACATCAAAGAACCGCGAGAGTGATTGAAAAGCATACGGAGCCGTCGCGCTCGCGGTACTTTGATGTCATTCACCGATCGCTCTGTGCAGCGCCGGTTCAACTCGAACAAGCCTCGTATATGTATGTCCACACACGTCTTATTTCGCGCGAAAAGGAAACACACGTCTGAGGTCACATACAGGCACGAGGCTACATTGCACATGCGTCGAACCGTGAGACACACACACGCTCCGAACTGAGACAAGCGAACCGAACGGTTCGGATGTTTTTTCATGTACCGTGCCACCCCTAGTCTGTACGATCCAGCCAATGAAATTAAATATTTTGGAGCCAGGCGGTTTGTTGATGTGTATGTGTAAGCATAGTGTGTAAGTTAGTAAAATGGATATCAAAATTCTTCTTCTTCAAAAAAAAAAAAGGGAGGTAAAACAACCCCAGCCAGCACTAAAACAAGATACAACAGCTTCAGCAGGTATCTGTAACTTTTAATCAGTATTATGTTTCTTATTCGGTTTTAAATTGTGTCTGATTTACATTTTGATCGTCTAACTAACGTAACAGATAATGGTTGCGCAGCACAGTCTGTAGGACACACGCACACGCGCATTTTTAGAGCTTTATACAGTATGTTTGCAGGGCTGCCAACTCTCACGCATTGAGCGTGAGACGTATACAATTGACCCAATTCTCACGATTTTCACGCTTAAGTGTAGACCCGGTCGGTAAAATGCCTGAAAGATGAGTTTATCTATATATCTACCTGTTGAGCCACTCGCGATCGAGTAGTTATACCGCAAATTAGTTAAAATATCGCGTAATCTAGAGCACAGATATTGTGCTCCAAACCGCGCGCACGGCAGAGCGGTAAAGCCTGGTTCACACGGGACGATTTTAAAATTGTCGGCCGATTTTCCAAACCTGAGAGACCCCACACACGGCGATAAAAAAATCACGGGTCTAACAGTTTTGGTCGTTCAGTGTATGGTGCGCAGCCACACGGCAAAATCAACACGTCACACACGAACCGATTTGACTCCTGAGCATTCCCAGGTCAGACGGAAAATCTGTAAAAATCCCACGAGATCAAACGTGACTTCAGAGTAAACAATCAGGGCGGATGAAGAGGATGCAGTGGCGATAGTTTGTAGTTTGTTTTTAACCGAAAAAAAACAAACGTTATCAAAAGAAAAGGCGATGGTCAAAGAAGTGGAGACAACGCGAGCATGGACGGCTGTTTTGATTTTGTTTCCCGGTGCTTCCTCTGCGCCTCGTCACCTCGCTTTCTGATTGGCTACACGCCACAGTCCACGTGCTCGTTTGTCCCCGCGGGGCACCACACACGAGGAGAAATCGGGCAAAAAAATTCCAACATGTTGGATATCCCCGATTTGAGATCGGAGCGGTCCCGACGTCCTTCCGAGCAGAGGAGAGCACTCTTAACACACCACACACGGCAGGAATATCTGATCAGATTATTTTACCATAATCGGAGCATACTTAAGATTGTCGGAAGGGGTAAATCGGGGCTCACCGGCCTAATTATCCTGCCGTGTGAACCAGGCTTTAGCGAGCGAGAGACCTTGCACGTGCAGACAGCATACACGCAAGGTCCAATCTACAAGCTCCTCCCGGCAACAATTCAATAAAAAGATAGTAAAAGTAAAGAAAATATTTCGCTAACAAAAATGGTTTCAAACAAAGCATCACGGTGTTTACTGAAATAATTTGCTAGTAAAGGATTCACTGACCCCGCCATTCAAAAAACATTCTTACTTTTTTATAAATGAATCATCTGTTTTGAACGAATCGATTGAATAAACCGACTCACTTAAGGCAGTGGCTTGCCGCCATCTAGTGGCAAAGTACCATTCTAATTTTTTCAATAATTAATATTTCTGTACTCCAAATGTGATATTTGATACATTAGTCTCATACGATTATTTATGCAAATTGTAAGTGCTGTGTAAAATGCATGTACAAGTGCTCCTTCAAAAATATAAGTGTAGAGCCATGTGTTTATAATTATACTTGACTTTAAGAGTGTGTGTGTGTATTATGTAGGCTATGTGATTGTATGTATAAAGAAAAAATAAGGTAGCCTCATTTTAATAAGCCAAAAAGGTTTACCTTCTTAAAAAAAAAAAAAAAATATATATATATATATATATATATATATATATATATATATATATATATATAAAACATTTTATTTAAAGTTTATTCCTTGTATCCTGACACATAAATGAATTTCTCTGGGCTAAGCCCCGGATATCCACTCACCCTAGAAACGCCCCTGGGTGTGCCTCTGCTGTACTAGCAGAGGTTCATCCATTTTGATTTCCGTGTTTGTTTGGATGTCCCATTTCTATTGGCCGCGCTGATAATCGTCATAGAGTGCAGCGGCAAAAGTTAAACTATTTTGAACTTTGACCACGGCGTGCACGCAAGCATGTCAACGGTGACAAAACGTCTTCGCGCGGCGCAAGCGATTGAAATGAATGGGTTTCATAGCGCAGCGCATTCCGCGTCCTGTGTGAAAGGCCCTTTAGTCTTCAGACGAAAATGCTTATTGGTCTTAGTCACATTTGAGTCATTCTGTTTTTATAGTTTTAGTTGACAAAATAGAGCAATAAGCCTGACAATGCTGTTTGAAATGTAGTGGATCACTTAATGTTACCCTTTTTTTACTGTTGTATAAAATCAATGTCACATTTGAAATCGTGTGGATATTCGGGAAACATTGCATTCTTGCTCGTATAATATGATCAATATTAAAAACACTGCTGGATATCAGCATGCATTTTGATGCAGATTTAGTCGCACAAACAGCGCAAGCGGCTCGTGACAGAAGGTTATTATTGTTGTGCATTTTTCATTAGTTTTTATTTCATTTTGACTTTTTGTTTTCAAATTCAGTTTAGTTTTAATTAGTTTTTAAAGTGGGTTTTCTAGTTTAGTTTAGATTTTTTGAAAATGCTTAGTTTTAGTTTAGTGTTAGTTTTAGTCTTTTTTGTAATTTCGGTTATTTGTCAGGGGCAAGATTCAAAAAGGTAAAAAAAAAAAAAGTATTGTGTAATAATAACTCAACAAAAACATCATACAATTTTTGAAATATGTATTCAACAATAACACCAGTAGCTACATAAAATGTACATATGAGCACAAATATGTAACCAGTCTACACAAGACAAGCAATAAGTGCAAAATGTGTAAGTGACGTGTGCCAGGAAAAAAACTAAATAGCCAACAGACTAAAGAAGACACACATGAACGGCATGTGTGGTGTATTGGGATAATGTGTATATATGCATGATGTGTTCCTATGCTTGGGAAAGGGTATTTAAGTCACGTGATGTGATTTGCACGTGCGGCTTGTGATGTA
Source organism: Gila orcuttii (assembly GCA_026230005.1). Taxonomy (NCBI): domain Eukaryota; kingdom Metazoa; phylum Chordata; class Actinopteri; order Cypriniformes; family Leuciscidae; genus Gila; species Gila orcuttii. The sequence continues at coordinate 6,830,790 of JAPDVR010000003.1, forward strand.
ATCTGTGTGTGATCTGAACACCAGTAAAAGCATGTTTGATAGCATTGGGTTGTTTTGCCTCGTGAATATATAACATAAATTGGCGACAAGGATAAAGGTTATGTGAGATGACATGGCGCAAATCGGAAGATTAGATGAGTATAAACCAGAAAATGAGTCCTGGTCTGCATATATTGAACGAGCGGAATTGTTCATGATTGCAAATGACGTGGAAGATACGAAGCAAGTGGCGACTTTCCTTAGTGCTGTGGGAGCGTCCACATATGGATTACTACGGAATCTGGTTCAGCCTGCAAAGCCAAAGGATAAAACGTTTGAAGAAATTGTGAATATTCTTAAGGCCCATTTTGAACCAAAGCCGTTAATAATAGCTGAACGCTTCCGATTTCAGCGCTGTGTTCAAAAGCCCCATGAAACTGTGTCCCAGTATGTTGCTGAACTGAAACAATGTGCATCTAAATGTGACTTTGGTGCAGGTTTGGATGACATTTACATTTATTCATTTAGCTGACGCTTTTATCCAAAGCGACTTACAATTGCTATATATGTCAGAGGTCGCACGCCTCTGGAGCAACTAAGGGTTAAGTGTCTTGCTCAGGGACACATAGGTGTCTCACAGTGGATTCGAACCCGGGTCTCTCACACCACAGGCATGTGTCTTATCCACTGCGCCATCACCACCCATCAGTCTCTTCGTGATCGTTTTGTTAGCGGAATCGGAAGTGAAGCATGTCAGCGAAGATTGCTTTCGGAAGACACACTCACGTTTGCACGGGCACTTGAAGTTGCTCACAGCATGGAAACCGCAGATCGAGAAACGCAACAACTGAGGAAAACAGAGGATTCAGCAGCAACAGTGCATAAGGTAAATGCAAAGACTGTCCAGAGACAATTATGCTTTCGTTGTAAAGGCAAAAACCATAATGCTCAGGAATGTTATTTAAAAAATTCTAAATGTCACAATTGTGGGAAGATTGGACATATAAAGAGAGCTCGTAAAGTTAAAATGAAGTCACATCTCAACGGTAAAACTGTTGAACAACAGAACAAGCACAAAGTAACAGCTTATATGTATGCTGAAGAGCCAGAGCTGGAGGTGTTTTCCATGTTAAGTGATACTGAGAAACAGCCTTTCCAAGTGAATTTTACTGTGAATCAGCAGGATTTATTGATGGAAATTGATACAGGAGCGGCTGTAAGCATCATTTCACAACAAGTGTATAAACCATCGTTTGCCCATTTGCCATTGGAGGGAGCTATAGTAAGGTTAAAGACTTACACCGGTGAATGCATTCCAGTATTGGGTTAATTCACAACTACTGTACAATATGAGGATCAAGTTAATGAGTTACCACTAATTGTAGTAAAAGGGAATGGTCCAAACTTGTGTGGTAGGAACTGGCTCCAAAAAGTAAAATTGAATTGGAAAATAATTCGATATGTGAGTCAAGCTAAGCAGCCTGGGTCTATCCAAGAAGTGCTGGACAAGTATAGTGAAGTCTTTAAGGATGAGCTGGGCACTCTAAAGGACATTAAAGCTACTATTTCAGTAAAACCAGATGTTTCACCCAAGTTATTTAAAAATCGTCCTCTTCCTTTTGCTATGAAGGAACGTGTGGAGAAGGAAATTGATAGGCTAGAGAAAGCCAATGTTATATCTCCAGTAAAGTACAGTGAGTGGGCAGCTCCAGTTGTTCCTGTTATAAAAAAAGATTCCACAATTCGGTTATGTGGAGACTATAAAGTCACTGTTAATCAAGCTGCCAATACAGAGGTGTATCCCTTGCCACGGATTGAGGAAGTTTTAGCCACTTTGAGTGGAGGGAAGCTGTTTTCCAAGATTGACTTGGCACAAGCATATCAACAGGTCTTACTGGATAATGATTCTAAGAAGTACACGACAATCAACACCCACAAGGGATTATATGTGTATAATCGTCTTGCTTTTGGTATCAGTTCAGCCCCTTCCATTTTTCAACGTATAATGGAAACTTTGATGAAAGATCTGAAAGTGATTGTGTATTTGGATGATTTGTTGATCACAGGTCACGATGAGCAAGAACATCTAACAAACCTTTGTAAAGTCTTACAACGTCTTCAAGACTCAGGCTTAAGAGTAAAGGCATGTAAGTGTGAGTGGGGGCAAACACAAATTGAATACCTGGGCTATGTGATCGATGAAAAAGGAGTGTATCCAACAAAAGACAAGGTAAAAGCTATTCAAGATGCACCAGCACCTTCAAACGTGATGGAACTGCGAGCTTTTTTAGGCTTGCTAAATTATTATGGATGTTTTGAACCACAGCAGAGCACAGTGTTGGCACCACTGTATAGACTGTTAAAAGAACAAGTTTCTTGGTGCTGGGGGAAAAAGGAACAAGGTGCTTTCAACAGGTGTAAAGAACTGCTCACCAGTGACAAAGTGTTAGTACATTATGATCCACAATTGCCTTTGACTTTAGCATGTGATGCTTCAGCTTATGGAAGCTTATCAGAACGATCCAGTGCTGGTCGGACTAATCAGACTCTACGCTACAGGACTGTTTTGATCACGCGGACTGGGAGATGTTCCGGTCGGCCTCTGATGACGACATCGAGGCTTATGCTTATAGCGTAACGTGTTTCATCAGGAAGTGCGTAGAAGACGTTGTTCCGACCAAAACAATACGGATGTACCCGAACCAGAAACCATGGATTAATAGCGATGTTCGTGCAGCACTCAATGCGCGGACCTCAGCTTTTAATTCCGGGAGCGCGGAGGAGCATAAACAAGCAAGTTATGCCCTCCGAAAAACTATCAGAGCAGCAAAACGCCAATATAGGGACAAGACTGAAGAACAGTTTAACACCACCGACTCTAGAAGCATGTGGAAGGGAATTAACACCATCACGGACTACAAAGGGAATACAAAATCCATTGTGAACAACGCTGCCTCTCTCCCAGATGAGCTAAACACTTTTTATGCTCGTTTTGAGGGAACTAACACCCCCCTCGCGGTGAGAGTGCCCGCGGCTGAAGCCACAGAGGTTAGTTCACTCTCCGTCTCTGTAGCGGATGTAACCCGATCTTTCCGTCGGGTGAACATCCGTAAAGCTGTGGGTCCAGACGGCATACCGGGGCGTGTTATTAAAGTGTGCGCGAACCAACTGGCTGGTGTTTTTACGGACATTTTCAATCTGTCCATCTCCCTGTCTGGAGTCCCCACATGCTTTAAAATGTCCACCATTGTCCCTATACCAAAGCAGTCAAACATCACCTGCTTAAATGACTGGCGTCCTGTTGCTCTGACCCCCATCATCAGTAAATGCTTTGAGAGACTAGTCAGAGATTACATCTGCTCTGTTCTACCTCCCTCACTGGACCCACTGCAGTTTGCATACCGCAATAACCGCTCCACTGATGATGCTATTGCATCTACAATACACACTGCTCTCTCCCACCTGGAAAAGAGGAACACATATGTGAGAATGCTGTTCGTAGACTACAGCTCAGCATTCAACACCATAGTGCCCTCCTTTCTTGATATGAAACTCCGACCTCTGGGCTTAAACAGCTTGCAGTGCAGCTGGATCCTGGACTTCCTGTCAAACAGACGCCAGGTGGTTAGAATAGGCAGCAACATCTCTTCATCACTGACTCTCAACACTGGAGCCCCACAGGGCTGTGTTCTCAGCCCATTCTTGTACTCCTTGTACACAAGCGACTGCGTGGCAACTCACAGCTCCAACAAAATCATCAAGTTTGCTGATGACACGACGGTGGTAGGTCTGATCACCGACAACGATGAAAAGGCCTACAGAGAGGATGTGGTCACTCTGACACACTGGTGTCAGGAAAACAACCTCTCCCTCAACATCAGCAAAACCAAGGAGCTAGTGGTCGACTTCAGGAAGAACGACAGCGAACACAGCCCCATCACCATCAATGGAGCTCCGGTGGAGAGAGTCAGCAGCTTCAAGTTCCTCGGTGTCCACATCAAAGAGGAACTCACATGGTCCGTCGTGAAGAAGGCTCATCAGCGCCTCTTCTTCCTGAGACGGCTGAGGAAGTTCGGAATGAACCACCGCATCCTCACACAGTTTTACACCGGCACCGTCGAGAGCATCCTGACTGGCTGCATCACTGCCTGGTACGGCAACACTACCGCTCGCAACCCCAAAGATCTGCGAAGGGTGGTGCGCACTGCCAGGCGTATCATCGGAGGTGAGCTTCCCTCCCTCCAGGATATTTATGCCAGGCGGTGTGTGAAGAAAGCTCGGAGGATCATCAGAGACTCTAGCCACCAGAGCCATGGGCTGCTCTCACTGCTACCATCAGGCCGGCGGTACCGCAGCATCAGGTCACACACCAGCCGACTCCATGACAGCTTCTTCCCCCATGCAATTAGACTTCTAAACTCTTGATCCCTCATGATCAATATACATAAACAGTCTAACTGTCAACATAACACAACATAATCTACTGTAAACTACATACATATTTCTTCAATATATGTATCTATTGTATGTATAAGTACCTTTTTGTATTTTGTATTCTGTATATTGTATATTGTTGTATATTGTATATTGTATATGATTTATTGTTTTTATAATGTATATGGTACTTTGAGTAATTGTGCGCACATTAGATGTGTAATCTATGTAAACCGGATGTTTACTGTAAACTGTCATACGTCCAAATTCCATCAATATCTTTGGGGAAGATCTTTTAATTTACTAACTGATCATAGACCATTAGTGACTCTGTTTGGAGAACATAAACACTTCCCAATGATGGCTGCCGCTCGCATTCAACGGTGGGCTATAATTTTGTCGGCATATGATTATAATATAATGTATCGTAAGGCAGAATGTCATGGAAATGCAGATGGCTTGTCACGGATTCCACTACCTGAAATCACGGATGTAGGAACAGAAGCCATTACATGAAATTCACTCAGGACATCCTGGCATTGTTAAAATGAAAGCTCTGACTCGTAAATATGTGTGGTGGCCAAAAATTTATACGGATATAGAAAGAGTTTGCAAGGAGTGTCAAATATGTCAACAAGAACAAAGAATGCGTAAAGCCTTCTTTACGCATTCAAAGAATGCGGCGCGCGCGTGTATGTGTGAGAGGGAGAGCAGATTGTGACAGAATCAGTTAAGTGATTGACAGTTGTGGTGTCCTATCAGAGAAGAGTATGGGCTATTTAATGCTGGTTGGCTGTACCCTGAGCCACGTCACGTCTTGTCCCTCTTTGTGCATCATCCACTAGCGCCTCAGGTACGTGCTGGTAGCGGTTGGTTTAAATCATGTGTCGGAAACACTACTGATGTGTTGCATTTCTTTAGATTGTAGCGCGTACATTAGTACTTTCCGACGGTGCACTTCATCAGCTCAGAGTGGGTGTCTTCCACACTTTCAGGTATGTAAACGCTGTATTGATATGTCGCTGTATTGAATGGTGGCTTATAACGGCGTGTGGTATAATGGGTCGCTATGTTACGATTAATGTGTTGCTTCCAGTACCTCAGCTGATCAGCGGTTTTGATTGCTGTAAACAATAGCCGTGGGAATTATATGTGAAGTGATATCCTCTTGCGGTAAGTGTTATGTAAGATGGCAGGAAAATGATAGTGGAAAGAGTACTAGTAACCTCTCGCTTCCTTTAGGGCGCGGGTCTCCCCTCTCGTCCTCAGGATCGTTTTATGGTCTTCGGCACGATCTCCTCCTCGTTTCTGCAGTGATTGTGCTGTTATATGAATCCGAGTCAATAACTACGGTGTTCGCGCTACTCTCCGCATCGCTGTGATTGCAACGTGACGTGTCTTTTAAACACATTAACAGGATTTGTAACGTCTACTTCCTTTTTGAGTGATAGCAAAGTTATAACTGACTGTCATTTGTACGAGAACCAGTGTGTGTGTGTGTGTGCTGCATCAGCTCGTTTTTTTTTTTTTTCTTCTTTTTTTTTTTTTGTAATTATTTTCCTTTCAGCTGTGTGTATGTTGTCAGATTTTGCTGTCATCTAACGGTGTCATTATCGACCTTGATCGTTGCATATGGGTGTACTCACACTAGGCACGGTTGCCATGAACCGGGCCCGAGTACGATTGTCCCCACTCCCCCTCTGGCCTGCACTCAAGTAGGGTTTCAGCATTCGTGCTGGAGCACGCTTACGTCATTATGGTGCGACGGTTTCGGGATAAACGAGAAGAGCGGCGCTCTCTGAACACAATGGAGTCCATCGCTCTGTTTTCTTTGTGGATAATTTTGTGTCGTTTGGTCCACGGTGGTCCACAGCCCTCTCAAAGCCTGTTGTTAAACAGATGTGTCGCCTTAGTGTCGCGAAAATTTTCACGTAATCGTGCTGCTCGTATAAGGTTTGCAAGGTACCAGCTGAAGTGCAGCAAAACCATGACGTCTCGCGTCCTGTTCCGTGCTCCAGCACGGTTAGCGCTCACACTGCATGCGAAAGATGCGAGCGAAGCCATTCGGTCCGTTGTGGCAACGCTGCCGAATATCAAGAAGTTAAAGCCGGAGCAAGAACAATCTTTGCTTAGTTTTGTGTTTATGGACATCCTCCCACGAGGTTCAGTAAAAGACATATGTCACGCCCAAATGTTAGCGATTGGTTATGGCAGATAGAGTGACTCTGGGCAGATCCAATAGTTTTAGACTTCAATAGAATACCCGCCTACAAGGAAGTTAACGCTTGTCAATGGAGCGGTGCCAGACTCTCTGTACAAATGAAATGTACGAGCACCCTCTCAACACCTGTAAAAAAATTATCTGGCGCCGCCCCTGTTAGATATACACTACCAGTCAAAAGTTTTTGAACGGTAATATTGTGAAATATTTATACAATTTAAAATATGAATATATTTTAAAATGTAGCCTAATTTATTCCTGCGATCAAAGCTGAATTTTCAGCATACTGCCGTCTTCAGTGTCTCATGATGATGATTTAATGCTCCAAAAACATTTATGATTATTATCAGTGTTGAAAATAATTGTGTACAATTTTGTTTTCAGGATTATTTGATGAATAGAAAGTTTAAAACAAAGGCATTTATCTGAAATTTTCCAGCACAGTAATATAAAATATATTTAAATAGAAAAGTTTCAATTGTATAAATTATAAATTGTGAAAGCTTCAATTGTAAAAATATTTCACAATATCACTGTTTTTGCTGTATTTTGAATCAAATATAAATGAAGCCTTGGTGAGCAGAAGAGACTTCTTTTAAAAACATTTAAAAATCGTACCGTTCAAAAAACGGTAGTGTAAATATATTGGCTGTTACGTTAGTGTGTAAATAAAAATAACATATTTTGAACATCAATGGCATTCTTTTTTACTCGCCCTTAGAGCCCATGCACATATTTTTTTTTTATTTTTGCCTTGTTTTAGTGATCTCGGCTTAAAGGTGCCATATGTTAAAATTGAGGTAAAAATATCCAAAAAATGAACTACACGTATCAGAAGAATGACAAGTTATAGTGCTGCCGAGATCTAATACCAGTTTCGGCCATGGGAGGCGGTATGCGGGCAACATACATAACCACCAGCCAAACTGCAACACACGAATAACTCGCACGGCTTATATCTCTTTGGCCCTGTCCCAAATGGTGCACTTCATGCGGACTTTCGGTCTCGTGGACTTAAGTTGCGCGTGCTCGCCGAGTCTACGAGTCCGTAGGCCGTCCCATTTAGCATTTTAACGCTCTGAAGTGTGCTCAGCAGCGCCCCCTTTGTACCCTTGAAGCGGTCTTCCGCGAAGCCCGCATAGATGCAGGCTCCACGCACTTTAACTACCCAGGAATCCTTGCGAAATGCCAATCAGAAAACGGAAGGGAGGAGATTTCGCTCACGGACTGTTAACATGGCTTTATGATATAGGCGTACATTTTACCAGTTGTTACTTACAGTTTATACAAACATTATCGACCAGTGGTTGATATATCAAACATAATAATAGCGTGTTAAATAATACGATCGCATTATGATTCATTACATAAATAGAACCGAATGTCATGGCTTTACTGAGTCATATAAACGTAGTATGAATATTGCAACCTATACATTTTTCTTAAACTCATTTACATTTTAATTTTGTGTTAAAATTGAACATTATGTATTATTATGTACAACTGTATTGATCATTTACATAACCATGACATCTATTCTAATGCCCAGGTGTCAATTATAGAACTGTAAAAGCAGGCTGTGTAGTTCACGTGGACATAAGATTTGGGAAAATAAAATAAATCCTGTTCTCGATGCTAAAGACTGTAATTTTTTTTAATGATATTTGTGATATTTTTCTAATAAAGGGACTGATGAGATGACCTTTAAGTTTATTCAGCTTCGACGTCTGAGCTGAGACCTTCTTCCTGTTTCCGGCGTGATGATCGAGTCTGTCCCAAAAATACCTCTCAATGCGCCCTCGCGGACTCGCGCTAAGGGCCCTATAGGTCTGCACTACATGACGTCACCGAAGTGTGGACTCTGAGGAAGTCCACAAGTCCGGAGTGTGCCATTTGGGACAGGGCCTTTAAGAATCTCCAAATGCTCCACGTGAAACTGCGGTCTTACTATAGTGTCAATTGATTTGATTAATATGCGGGAGGGAGAGAGAGCAGGACCGCGCTCGTGTTGTTTGTAGACGTGAGAGTGCGCGCGCGCGGCCGAGCTCTCTCTCTCTCTCTCTCTCTCTCTCTCTCTCTCTCTGTGCTCGTAATGCGCCCTGTCAAACGCAGCGGCAGCAGTCATTCTATTCTACATCCCTCACCGATCAAATTAGGCTTTGGCGGGACAAAGCGGACTATTTGACGGTTTTAGAAGATTAACAACCTGAAACGAAAAAACAGACTAGAGTAGGCCAACTTTCTGGAGGTATACTGCCCCCATTTGCTATGGAATATGTGGAGTATGAATTGATTTTTTGACATAAGGCACCTTTAAGAGAATTAAGTCTTTCAACATTTAATGACGTGGAGAAGAAGGTATTCTGAGAAAACATGCTTAGTTTCTTATGTTTTATCAATTTATTGTCAAAATATAGTTGTGTTTTTTTGTTACAACAAAGGAAAAACATGGTAACTTATGACCAAATAGAAGGGCAATTATAATACATGTCTGAATGTCTGATGCTCAGGAGGGGTTGTCAGCTCTGGTCCTCAAGGTCCACTTTCCTGCAGAGTGTTGCTCCAACCCTGATCAGTTGAGAACCCCTGGTTTAGAATTTGCTTTTCTCCTCCGGAGCATCATAAATTCATACATCTATTATAATAGAATTGTTGGTATTATAACCCCTGCTCAAACCATTAGAAAAGATGAAGGCTGTTATATTAACGTTGCCCACTAGAGGGCGCCATAGGATAAGGAATCGTTTAAGTCTACTGTTTTAATTTGGTTTCTATCCCTTTGAATGGAAATAAATCCATTAATCTAATTTACTAAGCAGTACATTTTTATATAATTGATTTATATATAAATGTGTGAAATGCATGAAACGCTAATATTTGATGGTGGAAAAAATATTTACATCATATTTTCTGGTTCAGCTGCAGGTCGGGAATAAGAGCAGACTGTGGATAAAATATATATTTTTAAAATATCAAATAATGTTAAATGTTAATATTGTATTGACATTTATGTATTTTAAGTGACTGTTGTTGCTAGCTGCTAAGGCAGTGAGATTTGTTAACTTACCTGGATTCATCTTATATATTTTTGTATTTGATTTATTTTTGATTTATTAATGTTTTATTTAACAGGCAGTGATTTTAATAAATAGCAAAACGTTGTATCAAGTAGGCTATTGCATTGAATTTTGGCAAAAAATTACAGATTAAGTGCAATCAAACACTAGATAAACAATGGTTTGCTCTTGCTGTAAAGTGTAACAATTATTTTCATGCCTCTGTTGGCATTTGTTATAATACATAATATACATAAGTTCAGTGTTTATATATTTCTTCATGTAATAGTGTTGTTAAATAAAACAATATAATTACTTTTAATACTTTATTTGAAACAATTATATTGCCTCATTTGTAATATGTATTTAAGTCATACTAAAGGCAATTGTTCACTTCAGATCTATCTTTATGATAAAAAAATGCATAAATAAATAGTCGACACTGACAGCCCTAGTTTTGAACATTTGAACATGAACCTACATTGTTTTGCATTTTGTGACTAAAGACTATTTCCATGTCTTATATTTTTTCATTGTTGATTTCTTGAAAATAATAGGCTATTAAAATACTTTCTTGTCAGCTTCTCCTGTAAACAATTTCGTGAATAGTTTCATATTTTGTATTCGCCCGTTATGGTCAACTGTGTTAAAATTATCACCACCTTCAAAAGTAAAAACTCAGAATGACACAGTCCAGAATATTATGTTTATAGATTACAATTAATGAATTGATCTGTTCAACTTTAAAGTTGTTGGTAATAATTGTGCAAAAAGTTGTGACTTTGATGGCTGTAATTTGCATAGTCCTCATATCCAGTAGAAAGTGAAAAAAAAAAATATATATATATGTTCGTAAACCATTCAGAGATGCAGAGGTGTCAAGTAACGAAGTACAAATACTTCGTTACATTACTTAAGTAGAAATTTTGGGTATCTATACTTTACTTGAGTAATTATTTTTCAGCCGACTTTTTACTTCTACTCCTTACATTTTTCACGCAATTATCTGTACTTTCTACTCCTTACATTTTATAAATAGCCTCGTTACTCCTATTTCATTTCGGCTTGTTTTCATTTCGGGTTGTCATCGTTCAAAAAATGGCCAATTACACAAACGTTTAATAGATCTGAGTCCCGCCTCCTGAACATCGCTAAACTGATTGGCTTTGTGTTTTCTTTCTAACTTGTGAGAGGCTGTTACATTTGGTTGTGCGAAGCAGCAAAACTCATCCGAAGGAATTAAGAAACCTAGATGTGGTAAGTGAGGGAGAAATCAACAGTTCTCTGCTCGAGAATACGGGGCAAATCGCGTCAAATAGCCGTTTTTACAATATAGTAGCCTACTGTAAGACAATCGCGGGATAAGTGGCAAACATATTCGAGAGAGAGAGAGAGAGAGTGTGTGTGTGTGTGTGAGAGAGAGAGAGTTTTGACTTAGGACGATGAAAACATGTCTCAGAGCAATGGTCACTAGTGACACTTGACAGTATTGCTGTGTGTCGTGTCCAACAGGACAAACTTGACGGTATTGATGCAAAACATGTATGCCAACAGTTAATTTCTGTTATAGGGATAAGTTCACTTATTTAAAAATGAAAATTTTCTCACTCTCTCAAGTTGTTTCAAACCAGATTATTTCTTCTGCTGAACACAAAAGAAGATATTTTGAAGAATGTCGATAACCAAACAGTTGATGATAGCCATTGACTTCCATAGTATATATATATTTTTTCCTACAATGGAAGTCAATGGCTACAATCAACTGTTTGGTTATCGACATTCTTCAAAATATCTTCTTTTGTGTTCAGCAGAAGAAATAAACTGGTTTGAAACAACTTGAGAGTGAGTAGCCTAAATGATTTTTGTTTTTGGGTGAACTATATCCTTTTAATGAAAGATGCAGACATGTGTTTGGCTTCTTCAAAAAGCAAGGAACAAGACAGTATTGCACTATTGCATTGCACTATGAATGGAGTAAAGTTAAGTCTCTGTTAAACTGCCTCCTTGTCTTTATTAGTTACCTGTAACATTACAGAATTAATGAATTAACGTATTTGTTAAGGTCAATATAGACTAAAAACCTTAACACATTATCCTATTAATTTGCTGATTCCTCCGCTTCTGTGGATGTCCCCAGTCCCCACCAATCTCAAAATCAAACCTACGCCCTTAAAGAGAAGTATAAACATACCATTTCGATGATAACATGCCTCTGAAGTTTGACTTTTTGCACCATTATAATACTTATGGGCAACTAGTCATCATATCTTCCTCTCCATGAAACACATGTTAATGCTCAGTAGTACACACATATGGTTCTTTAATGTATTTGCATTTGACTAAAATGGAAATTGGACTGAAATTCATTTTCTATGGGCATATATGCGGCTGAAACAGGTAGTGCATCCCAAATTTTTCAACATTAACATTTTAATATAACGTTATAGTCATGGCCTTTGGAAACTTGTTGTTTTGAGGAGGTGGTAGTGCCCCTGTGGAGCGGCCTAAGCTTTTGTCCTTAATGGCATTTTTTTTTTCTTTGCATTACTTTTACTTTTATACTTTAAGTAGTTTTGAAACCAGTTACTTTTACACTTTTACTTGAGTAAAAAGCTTGAGTTGATACTTCTACAGTAAGTCTTTTTAAACCCTAGTATCTATACTTCTACTTGAGTAACGAATGTGAATACTTTTGACACCTCTGCAGAGATGACATTAATGACATACACAACTTTGTATACAATATAAAATTTGTATCCATTATATTTTCAATGTCATCAGAACACAAGAAAATAATGATTGATTAGAAAGATAACAAAGAAAAGATTAAAGCTGCAAGCAGCATTTAGCGGTGTTCAAGCAGTTAAGGTAGTTAAGGTAGTTAAGGCAGTTAAGCTCAAAAGCATCAAAAGACATTAAGTTTCATGTAGCAAGCATTTAAACACTGACATCATAGATGGAATAGACCTTGTTTTAGCATGATTTACCATGATATACCAAATTTTTGTGTGATTTTTCATGATTTACCATGTTCCAGTATGATTTACCATGAATCTAGCATGATTTACCATAGTTTACCATGATATACCAAGTTCTAGTATGATTCACCATGATTTACCCTGCTCTAGCATGGTTTACCACAATTGAACACATTCTAGTATGATTTAATATGCTTCTAGCATGATTTACCAGTTTACCATGATTTACCATGTTATAGAATGATTTACCATGTTATAGAATGGTTTACCATGATATACCACATTCTAGAATGATTTACCAGGATTGTAGCATGATTTACCATGATTCATCACATTGCTAGCATGATTTGCCATGATACACCGTGTAATAGTATTATTTACTATGATTTACCATGTTTCTATCGTGATTTACCATGATTTACCACATTGCTAGCATTAATGTGAAGTCTCAATAACAATGAAGTGATAAAATAACAAAAAAATTATTGTCTTATAATAGTTAACATGGAAAAACAGGTTTGCTTTAGAACAGAATAGTGGTGAAAATGAAGTCTGTCAAAATGAAACTGAGCCAATAAGTGGTCTTCTACTGCTCTCTGCTGGCCATTATACTTATTAATAAAGGGTTTTCACAGGTGCTTTTGCACTCTTATTTAGACACATGCTCACACACACACACATATACACATAAACAAACACACACACACAAAGACAAATGTTGTTGTTTTTTTCAATGCTATTTGGATGTATCATTATGAAAATATACTTTAATGGCCTATAAGCATTTCACATAATGTCTTTGTAAACTATTAATCCGATTATTCAGCATTTATTCAGAAATATAGGATTACACACACACACAAACACACACACACATTCTGTTGTAGATACAGACATTTGAAGTATGTGATGGAAAAACAAAATGTTAACTGCAAATCTCCTTCAGGATTCACATTTCTCAATGTGCTACAATAGTCAGTAGCAATACTTCAATAGATGAATTTTGACTAAATGTGAGTGTAAATGTTAAAATAGTGATTTTATAAAGTCTAAATAAGAATTATAGAATTATATTAGTTAGTAGCATGACAAAATGACTATTTTAAACAGCAGGGGGCAGTAGAATACCACTTATTGGCTTAATATGCCATTATGTTCATATCATTTTCACCTTTTTAACTGTTATAGAGGCAAATTTGCTCCAATCTGTCTGAAATTGTCATGCTTATTTAGAGTCACATGTTCTGACTTGTTTTTAAGAAGATCTGAGCATTCATTGAAGAGATATAGGCTTTCAGGGACACTTGGTCAAGGCCACATTTTGAAGTGACCCTATTAAAGTCATCCAAATGCAGAAGTTCAACTTTTTCTGATAATTATTGATCTAGAGAGTCCAGAGTATTGTACTGCATTGGTTTTGAACATTATGATATGAACATCATATGATCATAGATGGAAAAGACCATTTACAGCTAATACAGGCTGTATAATTTACCATAGGAAATACATGGTTTTGAAGCTTTTTAACAGTTATAGCGCCACCTATAGTCCGATCTCCATGAAACTTTGCAGGCTTTTTCACCATGTTATGCCACATATGCTCACCAATTTTTGTGAAGTTCTGATTTTTTTATTTATGATTTATAGGCTTTTGAGTGTTTTTTTGACACGCCCATTTTCTAAATGACCCTGTTATAGCAAACCAAAGGGCAAAGTTCAACTTTTTTTGATAATTATTGATCTAGAGAGTCCAAAGAATTGTCCTAGACTGGTCTGGTTCCGATCGGGCAAAAAACCAGGGACTAGTTCGCAAAAGTAGGTTTTTAACATATTCGTGAATATTTAATGAACGATTTGATTGACAGCAATGGTTCCAGAGGCAAATTTGTTCAACATGAGGAGATCTATCAAATGATATTCATTTTGTGGGGATGTGTGCAACACCACGTGATTACAGACCCGTAAAACTCGTTAGCGCCAACTAGTGGCCGATTTCTTTCAAAACTCTTACAGACCTCTTAGGCCATGAGTCGAACATGCCCATCGAGTTTCGTTCCGATTGGCCTCCGTTAACCTTGTCTCATAGGTGCTCAAACTTCATTGGCCGATGGCGGCCATGTTTTTTGAGATACGCCAATGTCCTTATACACATACCTTGCCTTGGACCAAGACACTGCATACCAATTTTCAAGTCAATCGGACTAATGGTCAGGTGGTCATAGGCCTTTTTATGTTTTTTAATGTTATAGCGCCACCTAGTGTTATATAGACGCGATTTTTTTACTGTGACCCCAGACTGTCTTCATACACATGTGTGTCAAGTTTGGTGAGGATATCTCATTTACTTCTCGAGTTATAGCCATTTTAGTAAAATAGGCTCCTCCCACAACGTTCATTTTGCGCCCCCTAGCAACCGGAAATCGAAATTTCAACTTTTTTTCGATAATTATTGATAGTCAGACTCCAGAGAACATTTCTGCACTGGTTTGGTTCCGATCGGGCGAAAAACCAGGGACTAGTTCGCAAAAGTAGTTTTTTGACTAAATTAAAAATGGCGGAAAAATTTGCACACCGGAAATGAAATCGGAGATATACGTTTTATTCGTCAGGCGTCCACCTTTCCAGTGATACAAGGGGATAGATATTAATTTATTGTGGTGGGACGTTGGAGTCACGCGTCGGTGTCACGCATCTGTGGTGCGACGTTGGAGTCACGCGTCTGTGGTGCGACGTTGGAGTCACATGTCGGTGTCACGCGTCTGTGGTGTGACGTTGGAGTCACATGTCGGTGTCACGCGTCTGTGGTGCGGCGTACCCCTTCTGTCACGTAAAAGTACACGACTGTCGACTTCGGTAGGTTATCCGTGACACTATCCACTCGCCATATTCAGAGCCGGATTATCCATAAGGGCACTTGGGCCAGTGCCCAGGGGAACCAACCATTCACAACCACTAGGGGGCACCACATGACACAAGCTTTAAAAATATTTTTCGTAAATTGTTATATTATTAACTTGAAATTCTTGAAAGACCATACATAACTCGTTTATGAACACTAATTTAACAACAATATAATAATAATATAATAAATTATAAATAAATAAAGATTACATGACCACTATCAATCCCCCCTCCCCAATCTGTCAGAGTTGAGTTGGTCCACAACAAGTACGCTCAAATGTTTTTAACGGCTACAGAAAATGAATCTAAATCAAAAATGGACAGACGTCAATTGAGTGGTTTTGCAAAAAGAAAGTTAAAGAAAGACAAGGACGCTAGACGTTTAGCTACAATTCAAAATGTTCCAGGGAGGTTTTCGAAAGTTTTTTGTGAGAACATCACCAGTTTTTTGTGAGAACATCACGGGAATTGCGATCACTAGCAGCGCTGAGTCTGACGAAGCCGGAGCTGTGGAGACGGTAACAAAGAAATGGACTTTGGGGATGTACGTTAGTTGACACCTTTGCTTGCGCAAAATCAAGGAAGAAGCAGTTCTGCTAAACTTCATACATAAAACGTTTTACTAGATTTAGTGCTACTACACTTATTGTCTCTTTTTTGTTCCCCACTAAATAATGTTTTTTTGCACTTGTGATTTTTCTAAATTTAACTGCTGAGTCTCCCACTAATCTAGTATATAATAGAAGTTTTGTCATAGATTATGATCATTTTATTTGTTGTTTTTCTTTATAATGAAGTTGTCTGTAGTAAATAGATTGTGTTTAACACACAAAAGAGGGATTATCAGTTCAACATACAGAGTTATAGAAATTCGACTTGATTTTTTTTTTAAACTGCGCTATTAAAATTATTAGCTAACGCTACGGACAGGCCATAATATTTTTGACTCATGGCTGAAGTTAAGTTTCTCCAGCTCTCCCCAGGTTGGCAAAACAATGCATCTCAAAATGCATCAGATTGATGCTTTAAAATATGGAATATTTAAAATTTTCTTATGGGGGAGCATTCCCCCGGACCCCCCTAGAAGGGCAATATCCTTCTCACCTTTTTAACCCGTTTTCAAGCCTGTAAAGGTAAGAAACCTGATAGATTTACTATTATTTTTGGGAAAACATGAATTGACGCTGTCAATGAATTGATGTACATTTGGATTTGAGACATCTGAATATAGTGCTCACTGCTCATATGCCTACATGTATGTAGTTGGACAAGTTAGTAAATTACATTTGAGAAATCACCTTGATTATGTCTGAAGGGGGGGTGGGGGGGCCTTTTGAGGTATAGTGCCCAGGGGC
Organism: Gila orcuttii; assembly: GCA_026230005.1. NCBI lineage: Eukaryota > Metazoa > Chordata > Actinopteri > Cypriniformes > Leuciscidae > Gila > Gila orcuttii. The sequence goes on from JAPDVR010000003.1 coordinate 6,847,714, forward strand.
ACCACACTGTCTTAATACGGCCCTGGCCATATTAAGTGGTCCTTCCGCCGGCAGACCCAGCCTGGTGGTTTGGTATGATCATTCGTTGTCTGTCTAACACCTGTGAATTGTATTTGCAGATCTTCTTCTTGCAGTTCCTCCTACCCTCATGGGTAGAGGACTGTGATGGTGTGGCCATTATATATTGTCATCTGTGATTTATCTCTTCTGTTAATTGCCATTATTTGTGCATGTAGCGCTGTTTGCTCCTTTTTAACAAGAATATACTATTTTTAACTATTTTATACCTGACCTTCCTGGCACACGCGAACCTGTGTGACCTAGTTCAAACCTAGTTCAGTACCATTTCGGCAATGATTTTACACAAATCATCTGTTTTGCAGTTCCTGACTTCGCTTGTAAATTGCTGTTCACAGGCCTGCAATGGCCTGTTCAAAAACTGTGCCAAAAGTGTAAGCGCAGAAAAATTAAAGTCTGAAAAATACAGATTCTATTTATTTTGCGTTAGCATGAAGCTGCAGCTTGAATTACACTTACGAATAACAGTTAAATGCTGCAAATATTTTTTTCTTACACTTGAAAGGCGATTTACACCTTTACAAATCTTCTCTTGCGCATGCAAATTTATTTTACGCTTGCAATCTTATCTTGGGTTGCTAAGGTGTTTGACCATGGTTGCAATGGCGGGGCTATGAAGTGTTGAAGGTGATTTGTGATTGGCTGTTTGCTGCCCTACCTCATGTTTCTATGACACTTCTATCCCAAGATATCCCATTTGGTCTCTTTTAATGGAGGTCTATGGAACTTGTTGCTAGGGTGCACTGAATGGTTGCTAGGGCTTGATTGCTTCACAATGATCCTGAGAGACTGATTGGTTGCCTGAGTGAAATAAACCCCGCCCCCTTGTCTCTGACACTGTGATCCAGTTATGTGCAATACAAAATTATTATGCAAAAATAGTAGAAAAACATCCTTGATCATTTAGTATTTGGATCACTTGATTGCATTTATGCAGTACATTATACCAAACTCTCAAAAACATATATAAATGAATTAATAAATGTTTGACAATTAAAACAATTAAACAATTAAAATAAATAATTATGTCATTAAAAATTAATGTTTTTTACTCACCCATGTTTGTTCTTAAATGTTGTACAACTAAAAGCAGAAAGTATAAAGTTATAAAGGGTTCATAACGTAATTAATCTTTAGATCAATAATCAGATCAATAATTTTAATAATAATAATAAAATATAATTAATTATATACATATTTGAATGCACAGCGTATTCATTCATTCTTTTGCAAAATAATTCAAAAGTAATTCATATTTTAATAAAGCTATAAACAAATTCACCTTGTGTTGTAGGTGAACTTTGTAAAAGTTGATCAAGTTCTAAAGAAAATTCAGAAAAATATGTGAAAATAACATTTAGAATAAAGATAAGAGAAAACAGCATTAAATATATATCTTACACACATATATTTCCTACAATAGTGTTTGGGACAAAGACATTTTCCTCAGTACTTCACATCATCAGTGAAGATGAAGCCAATATCTGTCTTACATGCCTATATTACAGTCAACAACACATACTTAACTTTTTGAGTCATCTTTTTTTCATGGACTCAGTTAAGTTGCATTTACTTAGTATTTTATACTTTACAAATTTAGTCATTTTAACTTATAAATTTAGTTGAAATATGAAAGTGAACTTTTTAAATTTTCAATACCAAAGTTCATGTTCATTTCACCTAATTTGGCTTATTTTCTTAGTTCTAACAAATAAATAATTATTTTATTTCAATTGTTCTTTTATTTCAATTGTAAATGATTATTTTATTTCAAATGTTTCAGTCATGTTTCGGTTGACAACTCTTTTCATTCCCATTTAAATTAATTTCTACAGTAAATAATAAGCGATCTGATGTCAGCCACTGAAACAAATAAACTCCAAGTCTACTTGTCACTTGTATTGTTTTGTAAAGTTGTTTTAGTTCTGACTCCCCCTGTGGTAGTTCTCTAGAAATATAAGTGATCAGATTTCATGTAGTCAGCTTCTCCTCGATCTTTGTTAAAGCATCATCTGTAAGTTAATTCTTCATTACATAATGCTTGATTATACATATTTGCATATATTTGTGATAAGTTTATTCCAAGCTTTGATTTAATGTAATTTTGGAAATAACCTTTAGCTATTAGCCTAGCCTTTCTTTGGTGTAGCATTTAATGTGTTGATCCATTATACTTTGATACGATAATTCACTATATGAATCAATATCTGTATTTGTTGCTATTTTCTTTGTTATCTGATAATGCCATTTCAGTAAATTGATGACACTGATTTCATTTGGGGTATTTTCAGATAAGAGTTTCAGGACTACATGAATGTTCTTTAGTCATTGTATTATTGTTCTGATTATTGTTTATTTGCTGTTATTTACAGTTTTACTGTAACAGCAAATAGCAAAGACTAGCAAATAGCAAAACAGCAAAGACTAAGATGAATCCTGACTCATCTGTACTTTATGGATGGAGTTTGGCTGGCTGTTAAATTGCATCTGTACATGTAAGGAGAACCAATATTATCACCCGTCATTATTGTTTTTGGAGCTGATGTTCCTCATATGGTAAGGGACGTAACATTTCCATCACACGCGTAAGGTTTTTGGGCCAATCACAATGCACTAGATCGCTGGCCAATCAGAGCACACCGCGCTTTTCAGAACGATGAGCTTTGTAAAAATCGACGTGTTTCAGAAAGGCAAGGCATAGAGGAGCAACAATAATGTAGAGTATGTGTAAAATAATTATGAGACTTTTTTAACCTAAAACCGGGTAAACACATTACATTAAACCAAATACACAAAATAATGTTATTTCTAGAACCATCATATGACCCCTTTAATAACTAAAATAAGACACATTCACCATGTTGTATTCTGCTCTTCTCATCCCGAATGTTTCTGTTCTCATCCTGTAGTCGATCGTGTGCTGAAGAAAATTTACAACAAAGACAAGAGAAAACAGCATTAAATATATAGCTTACACACATATATTTCCTACAATAGTGTTTGAATGTTTTAATTGATAAGGTAGACCCATGGCAAGCCATTTTAGCTTAAATTGTACAGAGCGTTACCCGTCGTAATTGCATTTTTACTATTAAAAATTCAATTAGAGAGCTATGTAATTGTTAATAGTAATAATTGAATTGTAGTGCTCTTCTTACTAGTAACAATGCAATTGCGACGAGTAGCGCTGGGTACAATTTAAGTTAATGTGACAGATTGAAATATGTATTTGATAAATCTGTGAAACATTTACAGCACTATAGTCACACTATTTTGAATGTGTGTAAAAGGGTTTATAAAATGTAAATAATTTTGTATGTAATTTTCGGTTCATCTGCGATCTATTAGTTTGGCACAATGCGACGTGCGATCGATTAGCCTAGTCTTGTTGAACACTAGTAGGGGGAGAAACATCAGCGAGTTTTGTGTTTAACCCTCTGGGGACGGATTGGGCGGTACCGCCCAAAATGGCATACTTTTACAAAGTGAAAGTGACACGTGATGGCCAAGTATGGTAACCCATACTTCGAATTTGACCTCTACATTTAACCTCTCCAAGTAAGTGCACGCACATTAGGAGCAGAGTAGTGAGTAGTGAACACACACACACACACTGTAAACGTGGATACACACACCCGGAGCAGCGGGCAGCCTTGAGTGGCGCCCGGGGAGCGATTGGGGGTTAGGTGAAGGACAAGGACACCTTAGTCATATTCCTGCCAGTGCTGGAATCGAACCAGCAACCTTTGGGTCACCAGTCCAACTCTGTTACCATTAGGCCAATGATAGAGAGGTGCAGTCTTTTTTGCCGTCTTCCTCACATTCCGCTGAAAACAGTGATAACAAACTTACCCGGCTTGTATACACACTTACTTGTTGCGCAATACCACTATGTCAAAGGTCAATGAAATCGATGTTGTTTGGCAGATTCACGAGCAACAACCAATGGAAATATTGCCAATGGAGGAATATTTTTCTTACCCAATCAGAGGAAGGTTACCATGACGTATTCTAGCAAATCGGAGGACTCTGTAGCCTTGCAAGGGCTGGTACTATATACTATTACACAAACAGCGTTGAGTGGCAGAGACGACAGAACGCGAGCGGACGCGTCGAGTTTAAACAAGGCTTTACGGAGCGAGAACGCACAGAGATATGAGAGAGAGAGACAGAAGAGAACAATTATAATATATATATGTACACATACAATTATAGCATTATTTATTGTTTTAGCACTTTTATGATGGCAAGCAGTAAACGATTTACGGTGCAACAAGCTCTGGAACAATTACTGGAGAGTGACGAGGAGAAATCTTTGCTTAGAAAATTCTAACCATTCCTAAGAAAAACGCCTGGGACTATTTGTAAATAGTTAAATTTTTCATTGTTCTTTACACATTTTATTTAACAATTACACATCTCCGTCAAGCAAAGGCTTTGACAAATATAATTTTGTTCAAAAACTGTTCACTATTTTTTTTGTGTGATGTGTGATTTTCAAAAAATAAATAACAAAAATCGAATTTTCGTTTTTGAAATTCATTAGTTCATTGCACATTTTCACTCATACCTCCTTTATAAACATATTACATGCGTGCTTATGTTAGCTTAGGGTCTTCTGAATCCATAGATACCAAACACATATTGTTCCATCTCCATTACATATAGTTTATTAGCCCAAATGTAAAAATAGAGAAAACAGACCAAAAAGAGCTTAGTCCGCAGAGGGTTAATCTTCTCCCCCCTCTATTCAGGTATTAATTCCAATCATTTATTAATTTAATGTTGTATAATGTTTAAGAGTGTGCAGATGTGAGTTTTCTACTGATTGTGTGTTGAGCTAAATGTTTTAAAGCTCATTAGTTCAGAGGTGCGTGAGCTCAGAGCTCCATTTTGAGCATTAATGGCGCGAGGCCTACATAACAGCGTGAGACACATATATACCATGGTCTGGGTGAATACTCGATTCTGATTGGCTGCAGGGTGTCCATTAAAAAGTGATAGAGGACACCTAGTAAAGGAGTTCTGGTGAAACTGTTTACCGTTCGAAATTAATAAAAAAATGCGCTGGCTACATCAGCTGTGAGTAACCATAGCAACAGGCAGTCAAAGTATCCGTTTGATTTTTTATGTGTACTAAAAAAAAACTATGCCTACCTGTGTGTTTTAATTATAGGTTAAAAAAAAACGAAAGTGTAACGCCCAAGGCTGGACAAGCCTAACTTACATAGAAAAAATACGTTAACGTTCTGGGTCGTAAGTTAGCTAAACTGAAGGCTTCTACGAGCTGAGCGGACTATAAATATCTCCGGTTGCTAAATAAACCGTCAGGCGTAACCAGGGAATCCAAGTTATTGTTTGTAAAACTAAAAATTATCTAGTTTTATTGATTGTAAAAACTAATTAAAATATAAACTAATGTTTTAAAAATGTGTTATTTGGCAGGTATAAGCGGGTTAATGCCCTTCGAGGTGTCCATTGTCAGGTATTAATGGACGACGGCAATGGACACCTCGAAGGGCATTAACCCTTACATAGAGAACAAGAGAACATTTAATGTGAATGTGGTACGTATGTTTGTATTTAATGTTTAATTAAGTGAATGAGAAAAATAATTTAAGAGATCTATGCATTTTCAGATAAAACAATTACTTAAAAGAGTGTATTTATTACGTGTTTATAATATGTTGGTACTAGTTTATGCATTTATCTGCATGTGCATATGTTTATATGCATGAGTTGATGTCCAGATAATTATAAAATGCCTTAAAAATACTTAATTGTATTTTTTGTACACTTTAAATAGTGTTGTGGATTAGAAGTGCACATTAATAACAGCACATGTGACCAACTGTTAAATGTGTTTATGTTTTCAGATAGAAGGGGAATGATGCTGTTTTGAAAAGTTGTTTATTGTCAATTGCTACAAGATTCCACATAAAGTTCGCAGTGGGGAAACATCAGCGAGTTTTGTGTTTAATCTTCTCTATTCAGGGGTACAACACTAAAACGGCTTGCCATAGAGAGCCTAAGTCCCTCCCCTTCCGGTGGACCATGGGACCTTATTTCAGAAAAATATTGTATGGTAGTCAATGGCGAAAGACAACAAATATCTGGATCCCGTTTGAATTGTGCACTGAATTACACATATGATGTTTGTCAATTTAAAAGATACATTTTAAAGTCAAGAAAGTGGCAGTTTGATGTAAAACTGTTGAGGTATAAGACTGTGAAAATACGTAATTACAAAGACTACAAACCCAAAAGACGCGCATGTGACGTCATACCTTTTCTCTCAATGAATGAAGCTAACTTTACTGAAGCTAACTTTACTGAAGCTAACTTTACTGAAGCTAACTTTACTGAAGCTAACGTCTGTCATTTCTTCTATAGTCTAACGTTATAATCGTAATCATGCCTGTGTGTTTTGTACCAGACTGCACACACACGAGTTTGGTGACGTACATATGACATACAGAGACGAGAGATGTAGTTCATTGAGCAGTTTTCACATAAAACTAAATGTTACTCTTCTGTTTTATGACAAACTGTGACTTTCTTGACTATCATAATTATCTTTTAAATTGACAAACATCCAGTGGCGGTTCTAGACCATTTCAACTGGGGGGCCAAGCTGGGGCCAGTTGTACTGTCAGAGGGGCCAGTTACATTTAGACCTTATTGTTGTCTTATCATTTTCTGCACTGCACTGCAGGCATTAACAGGCAAAATACCATGTTTATAATCATTCAACAATGTATTTGCATTTCCATTATATTTTTACATTTGCATTACATATTCAGTATTAGTCACAGTAACTGTAATTGACATGATGTCCTTCTTTCTCTTCATTTTGGTGAGAACTATAGAGCAAAAGCAATGGGGACCAAGAAGCTTGTTAATTCATTTACTGAAATTAACTGACTTGCTAGGTAACTATGTCTAACCGTTTACAGGGTTCCTGCACACTTTTTAAAGTCAAATTTAAGGCTTTTTAAGATCTGAAGAAATCAAAATTAATACCGTACATTAGGGGTGTGCAATATTGACAAAAATATATCTCAATATTTTCAACGTTTTGTTGATAATAATTAGATGATATTTTACTGATTGTGTTTGTGTGCTGGTGCCATGGCTGGTTTAGGCCTGTTGTTGACAGCTGACTCACGAAGATATTCATATTTTTCATATTCTATGCAGTGGTCAGTTCACAGCAGTGACAAATTAATTTTTTAATTAGTGGGCAATATTTGCCACCTTAAATTGATTTCCTGGGGCATTTTTATCTATATATGGACATTCTTTCTAAACTTATTTAGAGTTATGCATCAGCTTTTATGTCAAATACTAACATTCAAATTATACGGTAATTATACTTATTTATACAATAATACTTAATTATACAATAATTATACAGTACCACTGTTACCAGTCAAATTAATTCATTCAATCAAAATCCATCTTTGCAGTGCAGAGGTGACACAGAAGCGGCATTAATATACTTACACTACATTTACAATTTACAAATCTCTCGCGTGCAGGAGACAAACGTTATTCTGCCGTGATTCCCGCGAATGTGATGCGATTTGTCACGTGAAAAAGCAAATCCACAAAGATAGAATTAAAAAAAATACGCTAATTAGATAGACATATCTAAATGCTTTCCAAATTAAAACTAAGTCAAAGTGTCATCTAAAATTTAAGACCTTTCATAGGTAAAAATAAGACTTTTTATGGCCTTATATTTAAAAAATCTAATTTAAGATAATCCGCGGGAACTAGTGATGCACCGATGTGAAAATTGTGGCCGATAACCGAAATTAATATTGCTGTTTATGGCCGATACCGATATTTACCGATGTCGATATCTCTGTAAAGAAGACACATTTTTATGATAATCAAATAAAGAGCTATTTTCCAAAACACTTTTTTTTTTAAACTTTTGTAATTTATTTTCAGAAATGACTGATATTGGGCACCTTTACCTGTGTGCAAAATATGTCATCAGATTTTCAGAAGAAAAAAATAAATATTTATATAAAAATACATTTTTATAAAGGATACAAGTGTGTCCTGAATTCACACTATGAAAAAGCCAACCCTGAGTATTCTCAATAAACATCTAACTCACTTGAGACCAAGTCACTGTATTCTGTGAACATTGTACAACAGTTCAAAACTTTAAAGTACAGTACTGTCCTACTAAGGCAAAATACCTTAACTTCTATTTTATAGCACAATGTTATGATAACACTTAAAATGTAATCAACTTCTTGTTTATACATGTGAAGCCATTTTTATTATAGTGAGTCTAATAGGGTTAATATTGAAGTAGTGAGCATAGTTGGAATGTCCTGTATGAACAAAATGACGGAGTATGTTTTTGTTTCCACTGTTCGATCGCGCCCGCACCTCTCTCTCTCTCTCTCTCTCTCTCTCTCTCTCTCTCTCTCTCTCTCTCTCTCTCTCTCTCTCTCTCTCTCTCTCTCTCTCTCTCTCTCTCTCTCTCACGCGCCACACACACACACACACACAACCACAGCATATTCCAGCATTGCAATCTTGACGTCGCAGACAGTTCATAATAGTCACAGAGCTTCAGAGCTAAGGCAGGGCTACAGATTAGGTGTCCCTAAAGAGCTGTAACGTTATCTAACAGTTAGTAGCTCCGCATTGTAATGGATTTGCTTTCTCGTCGGTTGTTTGACATGGATTTTAACCAGGGTTCAACAAAAGGTAGGCTTTAAATTACTACATTCCTGCTGCTGGTGTATAATGGGTGTGTCGTTGCGGCTCCAACTGACCAACTCGCGTAGTTTTCAGTCAGTGGACTGTCATTGACAGGCGAGAGCTAGCATTTTATTTCAGTTCTAGCCTACATGTAGCCTTACGGGCTGTGAATTAAGATATCCTACAAGCCTGCTCTAATGCAGCGCTTGTTACTAGATAAGTTGTTGATTATGGCTCGAAACGTGTTTGTGTCTAGTTTGTGAAGTAGCATCGCTAGCTAAAGGCTAACGCTAGCTATTACTGGATTTTAAAGATTATCTTTTTTATGCACCCGTGTCGTGTGTCATTCTTACCTTGATCATTTGCATCATCATTTCCCCCCGAGAGTATGCCATTATTCAGTAATCTAACAAAAGCAATCACTGTGAAACATGTAACTTACATGTGTGTCTGAGGTGATTTAATTGCTACATCATAACCCCGTAACTCCAGCGCGACAATACTTTGATGGTCGGTCAGAACAAGGCAGAGTGCCATAACTTGCGCCTCCAGCACCTGCTTCAGCACATTATGTGTATAATGTATGGGCGCGTGCAAAAACAAACATCCCCGCCGGCCCCCACATAAGCCTACACACACGTCAAAAACACAGGAATGATTATCGGCCTGTTCACATCGGCCCTATTTTGACATCGGAACGATACCGATGTGTAAAAAATTGACCATATCGGACGATATTATATCGGCGGCCGATATATCGTGCATCACTAGCGGGAACCCTGTTTAACGTTACAACTCGTTTACTGAGTGTGCTTCAAGTAAAAACACTCAGCACCATGAGTTTTGTTGATCATATATTTTATCCTTTTTCAAACTGTCACAAACTAACAAACAGCCAGGTTAAGATTAGATGATCTAACGTTACACTTCTGTAATGCATTTAATACAAATACAACATATTAACAACTTTACTCACCCATATATCCTTCTTTGCTTGAACTATAATATTCGCACAGAATTTCCCATTTGGGTTTGAACTATAATATTCACGCAAAACTTCCACCAACTTCTGAATAGAAAAAAACAGTATCGTTGCACATCATCTGCAGGTTGTGTTCCGCTTTAAGCAGTCCCTCTAGAAGAACATGTGTGGGTTACATTTGTGTTCGCTTTGCCACTATCCAATAACGGATGTAAAAAACAACGATAGCAAAAAACAGTTTTGTAAAAATTCCTCACTCCACATTTAGGGGGGCCACAAGGGGGGCCAAGCTTGTTGTTACAGGGGCACGGGCCCCCTGCCACAGCAAACATCATATGTGTAATTCAGGGCACAGTTCAGACGGAATAAAAAGAAGATAAGATTGTCTCTCGCCATTGACTACCATACATATTACCCAAAACTAACCCCCCCCACCCGCCATATGTCATATGTAAAATGACTTTTTTTTTTTTTTACCTAAAACCGGGTAAACACATTACGTTAAACCAAATACACAAAATAATGTTATTTCTAGAACCATCATATGACCCCTTTAATAAATAAAATAAGACACATTCACCATGTTGTATTCTGCTCTTACCCTTCCGAATGCTTCTGTTCTCATTCTGAATGCTTCTGTTCTCATCCTGTAGTTGATCATGTGCTGAAGAAAAATTTACAACAAAGACAAGAGAAAACGGGATTAAATATATAGCTTACACACATATATTTCCTTCAATAGTGTTTGAATGTTTCAAATTGATAAGGTAGACCCATGACAAGCCATTTTAGCTTAAATTGTACCCAGCGTTACTCGTCGTAATTGCATTTTTACTAGTAAAAAAACAAATTAAAGATATGTATAATTGCAGAGCTCTGTAATTGAATTAAAGAGCTCTGCAATTGCATTCTTACTAGTAACAATTCAATTGTAGAGCTCCGTAATTAAAAATAAATGGAAGTCAATTGAGACATATAACTAGTAAAAATTCATTTGTAGGGCTCTCTAATTGTAATTGCTACTAGTAATTATTGAATTGTAGAGCTCTCTAATTGAATTCTTACTAGTAAAAATGCACTTGCGACATGTAACGCTCTGTACAATTTAAGCTAATGTGACAGATAGAAATATGTATTTGATAAATCTTTGAAACATTTACAGCACTATAGTCACACTATTTTGAATGTGTGTAAAAGGGTTTATAAAATGTAAATAATTAATTTGTATGTAATTTTGGGTTCATCTGCGATCTATTAGTTTGGCACAATGCGACGTGCGATCGATTACCCTTGTCTTGTTGAACACTAGTAGGGGGAGAAACATCAGCGACTTTTGTTTAATCTTCTCCCTCTATTCAGGTATTAATTCCAATAATTTGTTAATTTAATGTTGTATAATGTTTAAGAGAGTGCAGATGTGAGTTTTCTACTGATTGTGTGTTGAGCTAAATGTTTTAAAGCTCATTAGTTCAGAGGTGCGTGAGCTCAGAGCTCCATTTTGAGCATTAATGGCGCGAGGCCTACATAACAGCGTGAGACACATATAGAGAACATTTCATGTGAATGTGGTACGTATGTTTGTATTTAATGTTTAATTCTGTATATTTAGTGACGATTGTTTGATTCATGGGTATTGAGAAATGTAAATGTGAAAAGTGAATGAGAAAATAATTTTAGAGATCTATGCATTTTCAGATAAAACAGTTACTTAGAGTGTATTTATTACATGTTTAGAATATGTTGGTACTAGTTTATGCATCTATCTAAGATGATCTGAGTTAATGTCCAGATAATTATAAAATGACTAAAAAATACTTAATTGTATTTTTTGTACACTTAAAATAGTGTTGTGGATTAGAAGTGCACATTAATAACAGCACATGTGACCAACTGTTAAATGTGTTTGTTTTCAGATAGAAGGTGAATATGTGGTATCTTGTAGCAATTGACAATAAACAACTTTTCAAAACAGCATCAAAGTTCGCAGTGGGGAAACATCAGCGAGTTTTGTGTTTAATCTTCTCTATTCAGGGGTACAACACTAAAATGGCTTGCCATAGAGAGCCTAAGTCCCTCCCCTTCCGATGGACCATGGGACCTTATTTCGGAAAAATATTGTATGGTAGTCAATGGCGAAAGACAACAAATGTTTGGATCCCATTTGAATTGTGCACTGAATTACACATATAATAGGCCTACATAACAGCGTGAGACCTCTGAAGTGATAGAGGACACCTAGTAAAGGTCGAGAATACTTTTTGTGCGCAAAAACAAACAAAAATAACGACTTCATTTCAACTCTTCATTCCCTTTCGTGGGAACTCCTACGTCTCGTCGGAGGAGTTTCCAACGAATTGGGATCACGCTAGGGAGACCAACTGCCTTCGAGTGAACTAAAACGAGCCAATAAACATTGGCATGCAAGATTTGCATTCCGCGCGCCGCCTACCAGTGCGGGTATTAAAGCGGAAGCAAACGCACGCATCTTTGCTTTTTGCTTCGGAGCCGACCGGTTGTGTCCTCTGAGTGAATGAGTTTCAAGAAAGTGTTTTCTTCGTGCTCGACGAGTCTGCTCTTTTCCTGGATCTCTCTGTGTTGGTGTGACGGCGCTTCAGTGATCTTCGCGAGCTGCCGGTTGTGATTCACGCTATCTACATCTTTCAAAAGAGCTGTTTTCACAGCTGGTAATCGGTTGAGTCCACACAGCGGGCTTGCAGTTTCCCCGCTGTGTTGCCGCGTTGATCCCTGTGTGCTTCAGCACAATAAGAGAGCATTTCACTAAAAGAGTAACACGGGTGAAGATCGCGTCCTTTTCAGGATGACATTTCATCCGTGTGTTTCTGGGTGCGGTCGATATCTTCCCCCGGTTGATGGTCACGATCGCTCTCTCGTGCTTGGGCCTCGCGCACGCTGAGGCAGCGTTCGTGAACGAGTCATGTTCTCATTGCGGGAACATGACCGTCGCGGTGCTTAGATCAAGACTAAGATCCCTCAAACGAGGGGGAGGGGGAGGGGGAGATCCCTCAAACACCTCCAGAGGGACAAAGCAAAGAGAAATCGCAAGAAGGAGAGAAAGGCGCTGGCGAAGATCTTCCACTAAAGCTGAACTTCCTCGAAACAAACTGATTTATCGTGCACAGCAGTTAATAAAGATTATCAGACAAGCAGAACGATTAAATAAGAAGATAATACGCATTGCAAACAGTATTGTGGTTGGAAATGAAATAAACTGTTCAAATGAAGATGTGTTGAAATTGCAGGGCAAGGTCAAATTACTGAAAGCCTAGTTTGAGCTTGGCCTGCGAACTTTAGGGTCATTATTAGAAGAGTACTGTATGTGTGTAGCTATATTGGCACGTTATGTGTAGGGTGGTTGAGACCACATGTATTGTAAAAGGGAACTTTGAATGTCGTTTGCCCCAGACATAGAGAAGGTGTGATGCTAGAGAAAGGACAAACGGGCTGCGATAGAAGAACTCACCATACAAAGCTTTTGTGTATGTGCTGCATAAAATAAGTGTGAAAAAGAAATAGAAAATTTGAATATGTGCTTCAGCAAGCTTATATTGATAAGGGACTATAAGTCCAGAGTTTCTGACATTATAAGGTAATTAGCTGTACTTTAATGACAGCTGATAGTTAGGAGGCGGCCCAGAAAAACAGGGTTGGTATAAAAAGCATGAGAGTTATTTTCAGGAACGCATCTCAGGTGTTTTTTTTTACATGTTTCTGTTATTTTAAGATTTTTACGTGTTTCTGTTATTTTTGCTTTTGGAATTTTTATCTTTGTATTATTATTAATCTTTTAAAAATAAAACGAAACCATGTTGTGGTGATTCGTAAAACTTTTTAAACAAAACTAAATCTTTTTCTCTATCAATATTTTATTAATTTTTGTAATGAAATATTAATACTAGCAAACGCCCCAAGGAACCGACCCCAGGGTTGAACTGGTCAGAGGCCCCGCCGAGGACCCTGGATCGACATCTTACTACTTTAATCTAAAGGTAAGGGCAATATCTGATTGCAGTGGATTATGAAAATGTTGTAGAAGGATCCAGAGGTTACAGCGGGATAGAAATACAACAAAACAGAAAATGGTAAGACCATTACAGCTGTATTGTCACAGTGTTGGGTTTGTGTTCCCCTGATGTCCACTAGATGTCCTCCTTTCCCCACAGGTGTCCTTCACTTATTAACTACATTTCCAACGATCCTTTGTCTCATCATTGCACTCAGCTGTTCCTTATCACTGATCATTGCACTCAGTCTATTCCCCATTATCATTGTCGATTCCGTGTGTATATATTCCCTGTCTGTGTTAGTGTTTGTTACGGAGTCCTTGGTTTATGTCACCTCACTTCTAGTCTGTATCTGCCCGTTTCTTGTTGTTGTCTTGTGCTTTGGATTGCCTTATTGGATTTTGACCCCTGCCTGGATGACTACGAGTTTGGATTGCCCTTTCCTGATGTGTCCGTTCCTGAGCCCTGGCCGGAGCCAGTGTCCGTTCCTGAGCCCTGGCCGGAGCCAGTGTCCGTTCCTGAGCCCTGGCCGGAGCCAGTGTCCGTTCCTGAGCCCTGGCCGGAGCCAGTGTCCGTTCCTGAGCCCTGGCCGGAGCCAGTGTCCGTTCCTGAGCCCTGGCCGGAGCCAGTGTCCGTTCCTGAGCCCTGGCCGGAGCCAGTGTCCGTTCCTGAGCCCTGGCCGGAGCCAGTGTCCGTTCCTGAGCCCTGGCCGGAGCCAGTGTCCGTTCCTGAGCCCTGGCCGGAGCCAGTGTCCGTTCCTGAGCCCTGGCCGGAGCCAGTGTCCGTTCCTGAGCCCTGGCCGGAGCCAGTGTGCGTTCCTGAGCCCTGGCCGGAGCCAGTGTGCGTTCCTGAGCCCTGGCCGGAGCCAGTGTGCGTTCCTGAGCCCTGGCCGGAGCCAGTGTGCGTTCCTGAGCCCTGGCCGGAGCCAGTGTGCGTTCCTGAGCCCTGGCCGGAGCCAGTGTGCGTTCCTGAGCCCTGGCCGGAGCCAGTGTGCGTTCCTGAGCCCTGGCCGGAGCCAGTGTGCGTTCCTGAGCCCTGGCCGGAGCCAGTGTGCGTTCCTGAGCCCTGGCCGGAGCCAGTGTGCGTTCCTGAGCCCTGGCCGCCCGAGGGGCCTTCTTCGCCCTGGTCTCCCTATGGACTTTGTGTTTCCCCCTGGTCCCCGGTTAAACCCTCACCCATTGTTCCTGTCTCCCTTCATGGACCTGGCCCACCTTCCCTCCCCCTGATCCTCCACCGTTCCACCACCCTCCTGAACCTCTTGTGTTGTGTTTTCTTTTTTTTTTTTTTTTTTTCTTTCTTTTTTTTCGTGGAGCGTCTGGTAGTCGCTCCGTAGAGGGGGGGTTATGTCACAGTGTTGGGTTTGTGTTCCCCTGATGTCCACTAGATGTCCTCCTTTCCCCACAGGTGTCCTTCACTTATTAACTACATTTCCCACGATTCTTTGTCTCATCATTGCACTCAGCTGTTCCTTATCACTGATCATTGCACTCAGTCTATTCCCGATTATCATTGTCGATTCCGTGTGGATATATTCCCTGTCTGTGTTAGTGTTTGTTACGGAGTCCTTGGTTTATGTCACCTCACTTCTAGTCTGTATCTGCCCGTTTCTTGTTGTTGTCGTGCTTTGGATTGCCTTATTGGATTTTGACCCCTGCCTGGATGACTACGAGTTTGGATTGCCCTTTAAATAAAAGACTACTGCTCTTGGATTTTCTGCCTCCTGTGTGAGTTCAGTGACATGTATAATCTATTCATGCTGCAGTGCATGCTGGGAGTTTTGCACTATACTGGTACCCAGCATGCATTGTGACATGAAACTTTTTATTGTCACCATTGTTGAGATTCCTGTGCCAATTGGTAATGTCTGTGTGTGTTTCAGTTATGCAGATGTTCATAAATAGAAATTAGTAAAAAAAGTTAAATATCCCCAGTCTGCCTTATTTATTTACATATAAAATAGCAAGAAAACAAGAACTTTACCTCTGTTTTTATGAGAGAACACGGCTATCAGTATTCCAGCAATCACAATGAGCACAACAAAAACTGAAATCAGGATGACTGACGTCCTCCAAGAAATAAACCTATTATCTGCAAAACAAATCAGTAAATAAGCACAACAAACATATTTTTACAGGTGTTTACATAATGTTCAGTTCTGAATGGCACATGTAGTGTTCCTTCTCTGTCGTGTTGTGTATTTAATAAACTAGCCACACATAGAGATGTATCTCCGAACTAGCTTCACGGTAACCACCGTAATAAGGAACAAGCTGGACCTCTAGTGGAGTAAATATGCAATTACACCACTGTTGGAATATCTTTCTCCTTCAGCATACAATATAACAGTCTATACAATAGAGATTCCTTTGTTCAGCACAACTGCTACGTCTGCATATTTTTCCTCTTGTGTAAGTTAAACATCTGGGGCCTCATGTACAAAGACTTGCGTTGAATTCATACTAAAACATTGCGTACGGACAAAGCTGTAAATGTGCGTACGCACAAAAAAAAACATGTATGAATCTCTGCGTACGAAGGATCTCACGCATATTCTCTTTGTACATCCCAATTAACGTAAAAATGAGCGCACATGCACGAGCACAACGCCCCACCCAGTCTCCTCCCTTAATTAAATACATTTAAATATGGTAATGAGTCCACTTTGGCAAAAGAAAGGAATAAGAAAATGGCTAAAGCAAGCGGCAAGAAGCGAAACTTTACAGAAAGTGAATCGGAGGTGCTACTATCGGAGGTAGAAACGAGAAAAAAAATATATTTGGAACTTTGTCCTCCGGAATTAATAACAAAAGGAAAAAATATGAGTGAGAGAGTTTGGCTGATGCCGTCAATGCGGTGGGATCTGAAAGTCGCACTGTAAATGACCTTAAAAAAAATGGTCTGATATAAAGGTGGACGTTAAATGGAGAACTGCTGCGCACCGACAAAGTGTGGGCAGAACAAGCAGTGGTAAAGGGGTCAGAGAATTGCCTCAATTATGGGTGACACTTTACTCTCTGGAGTAGTATCCGCTGCTGTGGGAGACTCGGATTTACTACAGGACTGCCACGAAGGTAACCAATATTATCTGCACATTTATTGAATGGAAATGTTTCCGATTCACATATGCAAATTCTTCTTCAGATGGCGCCTTTATAGCAATGCGTGTGCAGTCGATTGCTCCGATTACATTAGGAAAACCGTCTATCGCTGCAAATTGCGTTTTAATGTTTGGCTGGTCAACCACATCATATGGGAATATCATATGCTTTTATATGTTCTTACTTAATTGCATAATTGATAGAATATTCCCATAAGGCTCGTGTGACAATATATGTAAATTATTTTATAAATTGCAAATTAATATCAATGCATCCCACAGGTGGTAGTGCGATAGACTTGTAGAACAATTCGTTGTGTAATGTTTGCAACTTAACTTCATTGCCTGTAAGAGTCGCCAACGAACAAAAACTATGAGAAATGTACGTACGCCAGACATGAAATTGGCGTGGAGGAACGCACATTCTCACGTTAATTTCACTGTTAGTACATCCGACCGTGAGCGTGAAAGCTGGCGTACGCAAAGTTTTTGTGCGTACGCAAGATTGATACATGAGGCCCCTGGTATTCATTAATAGAGGGGTGCTCACTCCTCCTCTCTCTATGTTCGTTCCATTTCTATACATTGTGTGTTTGAGAGAGCTTCTAGGATCCCCTGGATATGTTGGAAATCTAACAGGATACTGCCCATATTAAGAAGCTGTTATATAACGTCTATATGATATCTATGATGTAATGTTTGATTTTATTGGTTAGACTTGTACTCTTTTCTTTGAGACTTTCACTATATAAACCCCAGACAAAGGATATTGGGTTGAGCTTCTACTCCAGCCGGTGCCGGTGTATTGTATTATCTGTTCATAATAAAGGACCAAGATTTGGGGCACTTTTCGTTTGGACCATTTCATTTCCATTTCTTACAACCACAAATGTATTTAACACTGCACCACAGCACATACACATTTGTATCAATAATGTTGATACAAAACTCTATTATAAACCTAATGTTCCTATTGCTTTTAACTTTAATAAGCTGATAATCATTAATTCTTTTTACTGTTTTTTTTTTACGTTTTACTGCATCACAAATATCATGTGAAACATGATAGACAAGTACAGTAACAGAAGTGTCAGTACTTACTTGTGGTGTTTATCAGTGTCTCCAGCATGTGATGTATCAGTTTGACTCTGCAGTGAATCTTGCCACTGTGATAAACAATGACGGCCAGTTTGACACGGATCTGTCTCTGTTTCTGTGTGTCTCTGTAGTTTCTGAACTCAAACTGACTCCTTCACTGTCCAGCCACTCAAGATCAGGTTCAGGATACCAACCTTCAGATTCACACTGTAGATGAAGCCCTCCTGAACGATCAAACCCATCTACAGTGATCACTGGAGGACGTCCTACAACTACAGATCAACAAGAACATGATGTTGTTATTCTGGCTTTTTTAAAGTTAGTTGCTTCTGTGAAAAGAACATGTTAGTTTTCACTGGTTTCCTCACCTTCAACTCTGACATTAACAGTGGTGTCATCAGACCAGGATTTAGACTGAATAAAACACTTATAACGTCCTTCATCAGAGAGTCGGACTGTTGAGAGTTTGAGTGATGCGTTTCCTCTCTGTAGTTCTTGATGGATCAGTTTTGTTCTACCTCTGTAGGACTGAATCTGATCTGTGTTTCTGTCTTCATTACCCTCATAGAGATGCACTGAGTCTTTCTGATCAAGTCTAAACCACTCCACTCTCATGTCCACAACACTGATGTTGGGTTTGGTAAAACAGGGCAGAATCACATCTTCACCAGCGGCAGCAAATACAGGATCTGCAGGTCCCACTACATCATACTGCTCTGTTACAAGAGAAAGAGAGGGATCTGAACTACACATCCTAAAGGATTTTACTCTAATGTTGTTCCAGACAAACAGTACTGTTCAAAAGTATTATTTACAATGATTAATACATTACCTGATCTTGAATCTGTAATTCCACTAACAAGGAGGAGAGTCAAACAAATGAACTTCATCTCTAAGACAGATCCTAAAAAATCAAATATGAAAAAAGAGAAAACATTACAGAAAAGTTTGTCAGCATACATGCTTTATGCCTTAGAATAATAATTACATTTAACCTTCTGTCCAAAAGCGAGATGCACATTTACAATCACTTTCTGTTAAAAGAAAACCGGTTAAACAGGTCAAGACTAAACAAGACACAAATACACAATGTCTTTCTACATCTAGTACAAATAAATACATATAAACACGTTGAGGGTTGTTGAATCAGGATTTTATTTACAAAAATGCAAATATATCTTTAATTTTGATTCAAAAACCTTACAAGATTAAGTATTAAATGCATTAAACCTCTTGAACGCAAACATGGTCCTCAAGTCACACTCGCTCCAGACTTCAGGTAAATGTGTTTCTGATTCTTTCATGACTTACCTTCAACTCAACATTCACTGTGTTCTCAAGACTGTCTTAATAAATTTAGTCCTTATGAAACTTTGTTCGATCGTAAGGAGATTCTTCCTGGTTTATTTCCTCTTTCTCTTGTAACGCCTGAACAGACACAGTCCCTCCCATCATTCAGGCTGATAAACCTGCTGTAGTTTCTTCTGTCACAGACACTCCTCTTTATTCTGATGTGAAATATACCAGACATGTTACATGGAATTAAACGAAAATGTGAACACAAATGTGGATGATGAAACAATATATCCACAAATATAGGGAGAACTGTGACCCCACTATTGACAATATACCAGGAATACATTTCAAAAGAAACTATCACATACAAAATGTATTCTTGAAATAAAAAAATAAAAAACATCATTATAATATGAGCCAGTGTTCCAGGCAGAGCCGATGGGTCATATAACATTTCATGTAAATTTAAAATAAAATAAGTTTAGATAATAGAACAACAAAGTATCACAACGTTTTAGACATTAATCAAAATGAATCGATTTAAAGTCATAAGTTTACGAATCGTCACAGAAGTTTAGTGTATTTATTGCACTGGTTTGCCAGTCTTTCTCATCACTTTAAAAAAGAACTTAGAGGTGAACTCAAGTCATGTAATTCTCATTGAAAAAGTTTTGTTTAAAATCATGTACGCCCACATTGACTCAAATCAGTGGAATAATTATTTATATTTTCAAAAAAACTATGACTGACTAGAACTGTCACAGCTCTGTCTTCCGTGTCTGGGTTTCCTTGTAGTTTTGTGACAGAGCTGTGACACTCCCGGGTTTTCGTGTGTTTGTGTCTTGTCTAGTCTGTTGTGAGCACATGGCTGTTATGTTGTTCCTTGTGCCATGTGCTCTTCTGTCTATTATCAGCCCCTCCCATCTCGTTATCTGTTTAGTGATTAACGTTCTTCACCTGGGTTGTCTAGTTTGTCTCCTGTGTTTGGTTCCTATATAGTCTCCTTTGTGTTTGCAGTCCAGTGCTGCTTCGTTGTACATGTTACGTGTCTTCGTGTTCCTCCCGAGATGTCAAAGCCCTGAAGTTTGTACCTACCCTGTTTGTTTTGTTATTAAATCACTCTGCATCTGAATCCACGCCTCTTGTCTACCATTCTGTGACAGAACGAAGCAGCCAAACATGTGGATTCAGCAGAGTGACCTTTGCCCTGCGGAGAGGGAGAACGGGATCTCCCTATTCAAGTACTTTGCCATGTGCGCGCAGAGGAATGAGGAGATAAGGAGAGCCGGTGATCAGTTGGGAGGAGGTGAGACCAGGACTGTGACTGGTAGTCATGTTAAGACCCCTGCTGACTCTCAGCGATTTGAGGGAACTCGGTTAGCCAGGTTCTCGGGAACCCGCGGAGGCCATAGGGGAGGAGGTGATAGACGGACTTCATCAGTGGTCCCTGTTCCGGTGGTCCCGAGTCTGATGGTCACGAGTCCGGTGTTCCGGAGGAGACACGTCCCGTCTGCCCAGTCAGAGACTGTTCACGTTCCGTCTGCCCAGTCAGAGACTGTTCACGTTCCGTCTGCCCAGTCAGAGATTGTTCACATCACGTCTGCCCAGTCAGAGACTGTTCACGTTCCATCCGCCTTCCTGGACCTGGACTATCTGGAGCGTCTGGCTCGGATCCTGGACATGCCCGTGTCTGCTGTTCCAGAGCCGGAGGCAGAGTCAGTGCCCCTTCCAGAGCCGGAGGCAGAGCCATTGCCGGTTCCAGAGCCGGAAGCAGAGCCAATGCCTGTTCCAGAGCCGGAGGCGGAGCCAGAGCCGGGGCCGATGTCTGTTCCAGAGCTAGCGCCTGTTCCAGTGCCAGAGTCAGTGTTTGTTTCTGTGTTTGTGTCTGTTCTTGTGACTGTTACAGTTCTTGTGACTGTTACAGTTCTTGTGTCTGCTGTTCCTGAGCCGGTGTCTGCTGTTCCTGAGCCGGTGTCTGCGGTTCCTGAACCATGGCTGCCTGAGGGGTCGTCTCCGCCCTGGTTGCCCGAGTGGTCGTCTTCGCCCTGGTCATCACCGCCATGGCCACCCGAAGGGTCTTCACCGCCCTGGCCGCCCGAGGGGTCGTCTGCCTCTCCCTGGCCGCCCGATGGGTCGTCTGCCTCGCCCTGGCCGCCCGATGGGTCGACTGCTTCGCCCTGGCCGCCCGATGGGTCGTCTGCTTCGCCCTGGCCGCCCGATGGGTCGTCTGCTTCGCCCTGGCCGCCCGATGGGTCGTCTGCTTCGCCCTGGCCGCCCGATGGGTCGTCTGCTTCGCCCTGGCCGCCCGATGGACTGTCTGCTTCGCCCGGGCCGTCCGATAGACTGCCTGCTTTGCCCCAGCCACCTACTAATTTGTCGACCGCTGTTCCTGTTTCCCGTCGTGGACGCGGCCCCCCAACCCTCCCCCTGATCCTCCTTGCCACTTCACTCCTGGATTTTTGTCTTGTTTGTTTCTTGTGGGGCATGGAGTGTCTGGTAGCCGCTCCATTGAGAGGGAGTAGTGTCACAGCTCTGTCTTCCATGTCTGGGTTTCCTTGTAGTTTTGTGACAGAGCTGTGACACTCCCGGGTTTTCGTGTGTTTGTGTCTTGTCTAGTCTGTTGTGAGCACATGGCTGTTATGTTGTTCCTTGTGCCATGTGCTCTTCTGTCTATTGTCAGCCCCTCCCATCTCTTTATCTGTTTAGTGATTAACGTTCTTCACCTGGGTTGTCTCGTTAGTCTCCTGTGTATGGTTCCTATATAGTCTCCTTTGTGTTTGCAGTCCAGTGCTGCTTCGTTGTACATGTTACATGTCTTCGTGTTCCTCCCAAGATGTCAAAGCCCTGAAGTTTGTACCTACCCTGTTTGTTTTGTTATTAAATCACTCTGCATCTGAATCCACGCCTCTTGTCTACCATTCCGTGACAAGAACAGAGCATTTCTACAATGGTTGTTGCATGATGTCACTGACGGTGATTCATGCCGTTAGGTGTCATTTACAAGACAACATAAAAATTACAGTGTCTTTAATTTCTCTGCTTATGCACAATGGTTTAAAAAATTATTATCAGTACTAACATATGGTATTTTCTGTTTCTCATTGGTCTTTCTCACATCATAACTTTTGGCCTCAAATTTTTCCCAGATAGCAACATTGTTTTGGCCCAGATCCGGCCCACATCTGGCACTTGTGGAGTACTGATCCGGCCCACATCTGGCACATGTTGAGTACTGATCTGGCCCACATCTGGCACTTGTGGAATACTGATCTGGCCCACATCTGGCACTTGTGAAATACCGATCCGGCCCACATCTGGCACTTGTGGAGTACTGATCCGGCCCACATCTGGCACTTGTGGAGTACTGATCTGGCCCACATCTGGCACTTGTGGAGTACTGATCCGGCCCACATCTGGCACTTGTGGAGTACTGAAACGGCCCACATCTGGCACTTGTGGAGTACTGATCCGGCCCACATCTGGCACTTGTGGAGTACTGATCCGGCCCACATCTGCCACTTGTGGAATACTGATCCGGACCACATCTGGCACTTGTGGAGTACCGATCCGGCCCACATCTGGCACTTGTGGAATACTGATCTGGCCCACATTTGACACTTGTGGAGTACAGAGCCGGCCCACATTTGACACTTGTGGAGTACTGATCCGGCCCACATCTGGCACTTGTGGAGTTCTGATCCGGCCCACATCTGGCACTTGTGGAGTACTGATCTGGCCCACATGCAGAGTGGAATGATGGCACTTGGGCGGACCACTCCTGTTTGCCAGATCTGGGCCACAAGCAGGCCATAGCAATGCCACATGCAAAGAATTAAACCAGAACTGGACCTTATCTGAGCCACAAAGTCTGTATATATTAAATATGGAGTCATCTCAGCCTTAATAAGCTTGTTAACAAGCAGAATCACTGAAGGAAAAAAGATAACAGAAAAAGAGACGAGCAGAAACACAAGAACTACAACTGACTTTCAGAAACAGTCTTTGATGAAATCCACTGAAAATAAAAGAAGACATTAAATCTGTGAAGATCTCAGCAGAGGAGGATTAAACAACTCCACAAACAGCATTACCAGCTTCACTTATTCCTCGGCTGGGATTGTGTAGAGCCTTTGAAGCGGCATTGAAACAGCAATTTGGGCCTTCAACCGTTGGACCCCACTGAAGTCACTATATGGAGAATAAACCTGGGATGTTTTCCTCAAAAACCTTAATTTCTTTTTGACTGAAGAAAGAAATACATAAACATCTTGGATGACATGGGGGAAATTATCAGGAAATTTTCATTCTGAAGTGAACTAATAATTTAAGTCTTTAAGTAAATACCATTTTCTTTTCCATTCTCCAAAACTTTAGTGCTTTGTAAGTAATCAGCAATATTTACCTTTACATTTATCTGACGCTTTTATCCAAAGCGAATTAAAATTGCTATATATGTCAGAGGTCTCATGCCTTTGGAGCAACTAGGGGTTAAGTGTCTTGCTCAGGGACACATTTGTGTCTCACAGTGGATTCGAACCCAGGTCTCTCACACCAAAGGCATGTGTCTTATCCACTGCGCCATCACCACCAATTAAAAAATTTATACAATGTTTAATAGGCAGCCAATGCAGTGTTGACAGAACCGGGCTAATATGGTCATGCTTCCTGGTTCTGGTAAGAACTCGAGCGGCTGCGTTTTGAACTAGCTGTAGTTTGTTTATTAAGCGTGCAGGGCAACCACCCAGTAGAGCATTACAATAATCTAGCCTTGAGGTCATGAACGCATGAACTAATTGTTCCGCATTTGTCAATGAGACCATATGATGTATGGTTTAGCTCCGCAGTACTTGAGCGAGCTCTTATCGCATTATAGTCCTTCACGTCTATTGCGATCTCAAAGTTCCGGCCAGTTGATAATACCTAGAATATCAAAATCGACTGCTGGCGGTAGATCCTTTTCCTATCTAGCACCACAACTTTAGAACAATCTTCCTAACATTGTCCGGGAAGCAGACACAGTCTGTCAGTTCAAAGCTAGACTAAAAACACATCTCTTTGACCTAGCATTCACATAATACACTATAGACTTCTATAATTCAATATTAGGCTGCTTAGATTAGGTCAGCCGGAACTGGGAACACTTCCCTTAAATCCTGATGTACTCGTTACATCATAAGAAGAATGGCATCTACGCTAATTTTAGTGTCTTTGTTTATCCCGAGGTTTTCCCGCAGCCTGTCGGATCCAGGCCGTTTCCAGATCTGACGAAGGACCTTCGCCTGGACCCGATGACAATGCAGTGCTGAAGTGCCAACTAGCCTCTCCCTCTGGAGGATCCCTATACCACTCTACAGATAAAGCGTTGTGGAATTTTTTGGTTCGCGTACCTACCCAAAGTGATAAAATAAAATTCTGCATCACAATTTATAGGCAAGACAAGTAGTTTGTTTAGGCATTGTTTGTAAGGAATTACAAACCTGCGCAAATATATTCAAACGCAGATAACTGTAGAATCAATTCTTAATGCGCATGTGAACGCCATCAGCGTCTATCACAGGTTCACGTTTAAAGTCTGTTTAGAGAGAACGGTGTCGTCTTAGCGGCCCCTAATTTAATAACAAATGACCATTTTGACGGAAGTGAATCAAAACTAACTTTAGCTGGAAATAACATTATTTAAGAACCACTATAAAACCAAACCAATCTCTGTTACCTTAAATTATATGTTTATCTCTGTAAAGCTGCTTTGAAACAATCTACATTGTTAAAAGCGCTATATAAATGAGGATGACAGAAAGGTAGGACATCATATTGGACAAACATTTTTTGGTCCTACACCTTTCACAGACGATATACATGTGAATATATTTAGACCACTTAACTTAGTGACTGCTATCAGGATGTGTAGAGACTTAAAAAAAACTGGAACAAATCGCTTACTCCGCCTACTCTTAAACTAACGTTAATACCGAGATCTTGTAGTAAAGTGTTACCACTGATCCTATTAAACTTCTCATTCCAGTGTGATTTCCCTGTTTACATCACCTTCATGTGAGGCAAGTTGAGGCCAGTTCTTCCAGCCTTGGCAGGAAAGACTTTTTTCTTTCTTCTTCTTTTTTGAGTGTGTGTGTCTGGAATTTATAATGCAATAAATCTTGTCCTCGTTTGAAATGCATCCAAGTATAAAACCAGTCATACAACCATGTTAATTACACATGCACCTTGAATGTCACTTAAAACGAATGAGATTAAATGAAGTGCATTGATACGACTGGTAAAGTATGTAAACCGTGACCTCTAGTGGTCAATGATGATGAATTTACATTCCCTCACATCATTCATGATAGATTTAAGATTTCTGGATTTCTGAATGTTAAATTCTCTTAATAACACTAATTAATTTGCAAAATACTTTCTCTGCTGTCTGTCTCACATTATCAGTGATCAAGGCTAGAATTATTCACCCGATAGCCTACATTTCTACTATCAGCAGTTTTAAATGCTAAAAAGTTATATTTGTGTTTGTTCTCCAAAGGCTAACATTTATTGTTTTGTCTCCCTGCCAGCAATCGATTAATGTGTGCTTGTCTTGACCTCAATTCACTTTTGGGACAGAATAGCTGAAACAAAATGTCCCCTGAAATTAAAATAAAATCTGACCAAATATTATTTCTATAGAATGAAAATTGAGGGTATGATTCGAGCAAGTGATCGTAAAAAAATAGTCACACTTGTGCTCTTCGGTCAAAAATGACCCACCATAGGAAATTAATGGGAAATCGACAAAAACATAAATTCTCGACAAAAGAAAGTGCTTAGCAATGAAGGGGTGAGACCAGGGGCGTCGGACTGGGGGTAAAACCAGTACTGATTACCAGGGCCCCAAGGGGATGAAGGGCCCTTGAAAAGTCTGGAATACAGACATCCCAATTCTCCCGGAAGTTTGATAGCGTCTCCCTGATGCCCGCAAATTAGTTAAAATCTCCCGGAATCTAGAAGGCGAATGCGAGACAGAATATCTGTGCGCATAACATACATAGCGCGTGCGCAATCCAACCCCCCCGCCCCCCCACCCCCCCCCCCCCCGTCAACAATCCAAAAAGTATTTTATTTGGAACATAGGGGCCCATCAGGACTGACTATACATAGGGCCCGGGATCTTGTGCTACGCCCCTGGGTGAGACTCTAAAACATCAATAGTGAAAAACAGACCCAACTACACACACACACACATAATACAGCATAATTGAGTCAGAAGATGAAATAAGAGGTTGAAATGAGATCAGATCCAGATGGATTAAACTGTAATTATAATTATAATAATAATATATAAATAATAATTAATATAATTTATAATAATAATAATATTGATAATAAATAATAATAAGCTGTGATAAAGCATTCCTGTTCATTTTTGTAATTTTTTTTATTGAATTTTAATGTTACCTGTAACAAAATGCTTTCTCTGTATTCAGGTTTGACTGTAGTAATAATAATGCAAACGTGTACACTTCACATCAATTTTTATTTAAATTTTTTTATAAACCTTGACAAAAAGTATTATTTGATAATTTCAAAAAAATACATTTTAATCCACATCTTAAAAGTAAGTAATTTTGTCCAAAAACAACTAGAGAATTCACAAGCCTCTCCATAGAGGGCTAATCAGGCATCTAGTGGTAACACCATAGACCAGGGCTATTCAATTAGCTTCATTCGAGGGCCGGATTATTAAATCGAAAAGTTGAGGTGGGCCGATGTTTAGCTTATTTATTGAAACATAACAGTATCAATAAGTAAGCTAAAGTAAACATAAAAGTATTGTATTTACTTGGAAATGTGGTACCCAACAGTATGCAGATTTATCAGACCATAATAAATAACTTATTTACAGCTATGTACAAATATATGAATTATACAAGATCATAGCTATTGGTAAGAATTCTTTTATTAATAATTATTATAGGCTTAAATTAAAATATTCTGACAGTGAGACTTTGTAACCATATGTAAAACCATGGCTAAAAGCATGGCTACTCACTCACTCCCACTGTATAAAAAATGCCTAAACAGGTAAAAACTATACACACAATTAATTATATATTTCTCTAGCCCCCTAATAAATCTAATGCAATATAAATGACTATAACATAGTATTCAATATAAATATTCCACATTTCTGCCTAAACCATGGTAAATTACTAGCCTACAGTACATTCATGGTAAATGTTTGTAAGGGTGATTAGGGATTTAGTCTTCTAACTTCGTTCATGGCATAATCTTTCTGCTATTTACAGCCATCAGTCATGTTGGGAATGTTGAGGCTGTTTCATCCGATTTAAAACTAGTTAAAATCATTGAGTGGTTTGTAACAGAGAGATGTGTCAGGTTGAAACGCTTTTCACTGGATGTCGCAACACTGTTTAATAATGTCCGGGACCGGAAGTAAACGCAACTCCTTTAAGCTTGCGTTTCGTTATCCACTGGGCCGCGCTGCGTAGTTCAAAGTAAACTAGTGAGACAGCTGAAAACAGCGCTATTTGTTCTCTATTTGTTGTTACTGACCGAGAAACCGCTTCAGATGATTCAGTGACAGAATGGTCCGAACGAATCCGAATCGTTTCAGACCGTTATGCAAGCGCGTTTGGCCAATTCATGGAAAGGAAATAATCGAACCAAAGAATGATTAATTCAGGAATGATTGATATCGCTGGTTCAGTCGACAGAAATATGGGACACACATAATAACTGTTGAAATATTCGGACTGAAAACGTTTCTCAGGTCAGTCGGAGCGCTCATGGTACACACACAGTGCGTATAGCCGTACAGCTGCAGGCGCCACTGCGGTCACGCGCATATCTAACCAAATTTAGCCGCACCGCCAGGAAAAGAAGAGGAGGGAGGTTGGGGTGCCCTCGGGCCGGATGGAGATGATTGGCGGGCCGGACTTGGCCCGCGGGCCGCCAATTGAATAGCCCGGCCATAGACAGTAAAAGAAATGGACACAGCGACCCCCTTGATTTCAACGGAGAAACGTGAAGCCCATTAGAAGCACTCACTTCCTGATGGCTGAGCGACTGCGCAGGCTCAAACTGAGCTTGACGACGTAGATGTGACGTGAGCAACCTGTCTGACAGCTGTAAATCTTCTAGTAGCTGTGCCACATACCGAATTATTTCCAATTCCTCAAAAACGTTGTTGAAATATGTTGTACCGTTGCTTTTATGGACTCTCTATCTATGGACTTCTCCCTTGACTTTATGCCTCCATGTCCCCCCATTTGCCTCATAGACAGTAAAAGATTGCCTTCGATCTTCTCCTCCTGTCTATATGGTAATTTCTCTACTGTGCGACAGAGAGTCGCGTGGTTATGACGCAGTCGTTAGCCTATTTTTACAAAAACGGCTTCTACGGGGCCATAACGTAAGATACAAAGTAATGGTGCCTTTTATACATTGTCGTGTTTCTTAAGAAATTAATAATGGAAAAATGAAGTCAATGGACTGCTAACAGCAGGTGATGGTCTGCTACAATGGCGGCCCCCCGGCTTCAGTTTCCGGATGATGGATTACCCCCTTGGGTAATACCATGACATGTTTTATTTTATTTTCTATCAACAGATGGCACTAATCTGACTTCAAAATTTGGATTTAAAAGGCCTAGTCTCTATATTAATCTGAAATACTGCATTAATTGAAAAAATATTTACAAAAATTTGAAAAAAAGTATTATTTTCAATGGCAAAAATTAACTATAATTATTGCATAAATATTAATAAGTAAACTCAAATCCTCTCAAAATACATAAGAAAAAATATTATTGAACAAAAATAAATTACATTGGTTTTACTGGGGTGAAGGAAGTTTCATTTTTAGGTGTCCGGTCACTTCTAAAAGGGAAGATAACAAGTTGTAGGATTTGAGGGCGAACCAAACACAAATGAATCTTCCAGGTGATTCGTTCAAATTATAATTCCACACAAAACTCAACACTCCAGACCCCCCAAAACACCAGTCTAATCTCGGGCCATAAATTAAGTGAGCTTCAGCCAGTCCCAGCTAAGAACTTTATGACCATGAAAGCTTCAAAGAGATGTGCCCAACTAAAGGACGTTAGATAGTTTGGAAAAGACTGATTGGTTCTGAGATGGCACGGCTCAGGACCCACCAAGATAACGGCAGAGGTTGTTTGATCCCAAGAATAAGGATTTAAAACAGACCTCCTCCTCTGAATGACCCCGGTTGAAATCTCTTAAAACCACAGAGACTGAGACTTTACATATAAAAATACATAAAATCATCCCAAATCAATTTTTGACGGACTTATAATCAAACATTGTTCAACTACATAATCCTATATTGTATTTACAACCTTTGTTTCTATTATGCTTAGATCACATACAAGTCATGTAATAGTTATAACTATTAGATGTTTGAATGAAAGCGTGTCTTGTTTCCTATCAGTACGATCATATGTTCTTAATTCAGAAGATGGCTTGATTAAAATCTGTGTAAAATGTTTCGTGTTCTTATAATAGGAATCATGTCTAAACTGTACCCTCTGTACTCTGGAGAGTAAAGAGATCACAGATAACACATGATTTACGATGAGAGATGAAGAAAATGCCACCTCTCAAATAAAGACAGTGCCTAATTGGTCAGACCTCATCCAGGAGGCTGGACAAACAATTTGAGTTTAAAATCTTAGGACCCGAACAAGGTTGGGTTAAGTAGAGTTGGAGAGTTGTTCGCTAGAGTAGATTTACAGAAGTCATGGAGAAGCCATGAAGGGGTAACCGGACAGACGAGTAACCATGTAGCCAAAGACAAAAGAACCCAAATCAAGATCAGAAGAACATGGGTTAAACAGCTTCATTCAAGCCATCTAACTACTCTTGTCTCACTTGTCTTTCTTTTTCTTAGCTTTCTCTTCTTTTCCGTTGAGAGTCTCGGTTCTAAGTTAAGTCTTGCTGCAAAGTTTTGGTTAAACGATTCGACTGCAAAGTCTGCTTCCAACTTCAAACACTTTCCATCCAGTCGCCAACACACCCCGTGATTGGCCGCCCAAGACATCTATCCAGACACAAGGAGACACCGCCAGCCAATCAACACACCCGGGAAACCCCCTTTTACACCGACAAAAGGAATCCCCAAAGAAACGCAAAGACAAGCAAGTAGTCTCCAGACTCTCAACTGAACTGGAGCTTTGATATCACATTTAATTACTCCGCCTGAAAAACGATAGAAAGGTTAAATTAATGATCGATGGTTCGTTCAGGTCATGTCTTATAAGTGCGTAGGCATATAGAAACTTGTGATTTCATTATCTCACTCTTAAAACTCATTCTTTCCTCACTCTCTTTCTTTCTGCAACTCGTTTGAATGTGTGTGTGCACCTGATTGTGTTAGATATTGGTTTTATGTGTTAGAATAATCAATAAAGTATTGTTTGTATTTTAAAGATAATTGTTCTTGTGTTATGTGCTTACATTTACATTTATCTGACGCTTTTATCCAAAGCGACTTACAATTGCTATATATGTCAGAGGTTGAACGCCTCTGGAGCAACTAGGGGTTAAGTGTCTTGCTCAGGGACACATTGGTGTCTCACAGTGGATTCGAACCCGGGTCTCTCACACCAAAGGCATGTGACTTATCCACTGCGACATCACCACCCCTGCTTATGAATTTAATGTCTTAAACTGTGATCTAAGTTACCTTGCTAAATATATAGTGTTTCACTATAGTTTGGATATGTATATCCGTTTTAGACCTGATGGTTACGGCCCGGTCAAATGAACGCTGGAGAAGAGCTTGACCTGGAAATGAAGATGATGTTTGTGAGATTTAGGACACGGGCACGTGCGCAGCCTCAGCAGTGGCACAGGTCTGTTTACATGCATCTCTGTGTGGAGAACAAACAGGTTTACTGCAAAAAGTGCTCTTTATGGAGAGGGTTTGGGACAGAGAAAATTAAAAGTACCATGACTATACCATTTTATTGGATGTTTAGTGTGGAAATAACATATTTATGGATGCGTGTTCGTACCATAGTAACTGTACTGTACGTACACACCGCCGCTGACTTGATCTTCCAAAGTTACCGGAAGTCATTCATTTTCAATGGGAGCTGGCTTCTCTCAGCTGCAAGGAGCATCCGCTGGGGTCAAGGAACAAGCAGGAGAAAAAGTAATAAAGATTATGGTGGACCTATTCAGCCAGGTCTCACCAGACATCGCAAACCAACTGGCCTTTTCCGTGGACATCGCTCACACTCGGGAGAGCCACGTTCCACCCGCCGAATCATTGTGCAGTTTCTATCACGATCCCACAGAGACAAGATTTGGAAGGATGCCAGAACATCGACCATACCCAGCAAACACTGGTCCGACGGCAACATCGTGTCCCTGGCCAAAAATGGTTGGGGCCACGACGGGATAAATCGGTAAAAATATGTAACACAGAACATTTCCTAAAAATGCATTCAGATGCATTTGTACATGTCTACAGTTGCATGTATAATTGTTATTTTAACTTAATCGAACCAAAGAATGATTAATTCAGGAATGATTGATATCGCTGGTTCAGTCGACAGAAATATGGGACACACATAATAACTGTTGAAATATTCGGACTGAAAACGTTTCTCAGGTCAGTCGGAGCGCTCATGGTACACACACAGTGCGTATAGCCGTACAGCTGCAGGCGCCACTGCGGTCACGCGCATATCTAACCAAATTTAGCCGCACCGCCAGGAAAAGAAGAGGAGGGAGGTTGGGGTGCCCTCGGGCCGGATGGAGATGATGGGCGGGCCGGACTTGGCCCGCGGGCCGCCAATTGAATAGCCCGGCCATAGACAGTAAAAGAAATGGACACAGCGACCCCCTTGATTTCAACGGAGAAACGTGAAGCCCATTAGAAGCACTCACTTCCTGATGGCTGAGCGACTGCGCAGGCTCAAACTGAGCTTGACGACGTAGATGTGACGTGAGCAACCTGTCTGACAGCTGTAAATCTTCTAGTAGCTGTGCCACATACCGAATTATTTCCAATTCCTCAAAAACGTTGTTGAAATATGTTGTACCGTTGCTTTTATGGACTCTCTATCTATGGACTTCTCCCTTGACTTTATGCCTCCATGTCCCCCCATTTGCCTCATAGACAGTAAAAGATTGCCTTCGATCTTCTCCTCCTGTCTATACGGTAATTTCTCTACTGTGCGACAGAGAGTCGCGTGGTTATGACGCAGTCGTTAGCCTATTTTTACAAAAACGGCTTCTACGGGGCCATAACGTAAGATACAAAGTAATGGTGCCTTTTATACATTGTCGTGTTTCTTAAGAAATTAATAATGGAAAAATGAAGTCAATGGACTGCTAACAGCAGGTGATGGTCTGCTACAATGGCGGCCCCCCGGCTTCAGTTTCCGGATGATGGATTACCCCCTTGGGTAATACCATGACATGTTTTATTTTATTTTCTATCAACAGATGGCACTAATCTGACTTCAAAATTTGGATTTAAAAGGCCTAGTCTCTATATTAATCTGAAATACTGCATTAATTGAAAAAATATTTACAAAAATTTGAAAAAAAGTATTATTTTC
This sequence comes from Gila orcuttii, assembly GCA_026230005.1. Lineage (NCBI taxonomy): Eukaryota > Metazoa > Chordata > Actinopteri > Cypriniformes > Leuciscidae > Gila > Gila orcuttii. The sequence goes on from JAPDVR010000003.1 coordinate 6,880,623, forward strand.
AATGGCAAAAATTAACTATAATTATTGCATAAATATTAATAAGTAAACTCAAATCCTCTCAAAATACATAAGAAAAAATATTATTGAACAAAAATAAATTACATTGGTTTTACTGGGGTGAAGGAAGTTTCATTTTTAGGTGTCCGGTCACTTCTAAAAGGGAAGATAACAAGTTGTAGGATTTGAGGGCGAACCAAACACAAATGAATCTTCCAGGTGATTCGTTCAAATTATAATTCCACACAAAACTCAACACTCCAGACCCCCCAAAACACCAGTCTAATCTCGGGCCATAAATTAAGTGAGCTTCAGCCAGTCCCAGCTAAGAACTTTATGACCATGAAAGCTTCAAAGAGATGTGCCCAACTAAAGGACGTTAGATAGTTTGGAAAAGACTGATTGGTTCTGAGATGGCACGGCTCAGGACCCACCAAGATAACGGCAGAGGTTGTTTGATCCCAAGAATAAGGATTTAAAACAGACCTCCTCCTCTGAATGACCCCGGTTGAAATCTCTTAAAACCACAGAGACTGAGACTTTACATATAAAAATACATAAAATCATCCCAAATCAATTTTTGTCACCGCCGCTGACTTGATCTTCCAAAGTTACCGGAAGTCATTCATTTTCAATGGGAGCTGGCTTCTCTCAGCTGCAAGGAGCATCCGCTGGGGTCAAGGAACAAGCAGGAGAAAAAGTAATAAAGATTATGGTGGACCTATTCAGCCAGGTCTCACCAGACATCGCAAACCAACTGGCCTTTTCCGTGGACATCGCTCACACTCGGGAGAGCCACGTTCCACCCGCCGAATCATTGTGCAGTTTCTATCACGATCCCACAGAGACAAGATTTGGAAGGATGCCAGAACATCGACCATACCCAGCAAACACTGGTCCGACGGCAACATCGTGTCCCTGGCCAAAAATGGTTGGGGCCAGGACGGGATAAATCGGTAAAAATATGTAACACAGAACATTTCCTAAAAATGCATTCAGATGCATTTGTACATGTCTACAGTTGCATGTATAATTGTTATTTTAACTTTTAGCTACGTGTAGTTATGTATAGTGTATCGGGTGAGAGGACGTCACCTGGCAACATCTTTTACACGTGCATTTATAGTCCATCATGACCCTCTATGAAATCCTTGTTAAATATGCAAAAGCTGTGCTTAATCCTCGCATGGTTAATACTGCAATAATTAATGTAATTACCCAAATAGTTTTTAAGAGGTTGTGAAGACGTCCACTGGCGTCCTTTACACGTAGTCAGGCTGTGAATATACGTCCACTGGCGTCTTTTGCACGTCTAGTCTAGCAAGACTGAAAAAATTATCAGGAATTATCTTTATGAAATACAAGATTGTATACAAAAGAAAATATATTTAATTTATCTTGTTTTCATAAATTATAATCACAAATGCCCAGTGTAGTCAAGTGATTGCAAAGCCATTGCATTTTAGTCATTATTTTAACCTGTTGTACCTGATGTATTCGTTGTTATATTTTTTATGGAATGTATTTATATACATGTAAAACAGACATAAATGGTGACCGCCGGGTATATTTCTGAGTTGGATGTAATTGCCCAAACCATAAACTGTGCCGCCAAGAAAAATGATGTTAACGCGTTCTCCCCATAGACTCCGGAAGATTTAACTGACATTACCACGAGGAGAGAAAGAGTTGAGGAGGGTGTTGTGTGGATTGTTAAAAATCTGCTTTTGGGTAAGTACATTTTGTTTTATTTGATTTACGTGCATGAGTTTTACATGTTTGGCATGAATGAACCGAAAGAAATTATGCCCACATAGTCAACTGAAACTGAGTTTGGCTAAAATTAGCTAGTAGGCTAAAAGTTACTTTAAACTTATACAACGGTATATCATAATATAAAGTATGTTTAATGATACAGTCAAAGTTGTTACTGTAACTTATTAATATAGTATTTTGAGAGTTTCTTTCAGAAAGTAATTTATCTGAAATAGAATGAAAAGTTTAGCTGGATTTGAACATGTATGTTTTCAGTATCTGCTTTAAAATAAATGTATTTTATATATTTATAAATACATCTTCATAATTATAAATACATTTATAAATACATATTTATAAATGCATCAATATAAATATATTGATGTATTTTTTTTGGTACCCTTCATCTATTCAGGGGACATCACAGCCCACCTGTCTTTATCAGAAATGTCCTGTTCACTTTCTCACAGTTAAACACCTAGTTAAGGGTCTTTCTCAAGGGCACCACAGTGATATTGAAGAGGCAGGGGACACATGCTGTTCCCCGTCCCCCAACTCATCTAACACTAATTTAAAGCAGAACATCTTTTATACACTAAAATCAAATCTAATGCATGTTGATGAACTTTTTCTAATGTTTCATTCATCTTGTTCCATGGTTTTTTAAATTTAGCTGTAGACCATGCAAATAATTTGAAAATAACTCCATGTCATTTTACCTCAAATTTAATTTTTTTTATTTTAAAAATAAATATATTCTCTTCCCTTAGATGCTGTGAAGAGGTGGAGCCCAAATGCTACCCATAGTGAAATCGATGCAGCAATGGCAGAACACCTTAAACTAGGGATGCACGATATATCGACCACATATCGATATCGGCCGATAAATGGTCTTTTTCGATGTTATCGTTATCGGTCCGATAAGAAAATTTGGCCGATATATCAAAGCCGATAGATAATAAATTATTTACTTCAGTTGAGAGACGCGCGCTGTTCGCCATGATTGTTCTGAATGATTGCATTCACTTCGAAAAGGAAGATACAGTTCAGTGCAACATGTGCAGCACAAATCTGTCACATATGCTTCATAACATTATAATAAAAACACCCCTGCAAAAGAATGTTGTGAATTCTTGTTCGCCAGTGTTTCAGAGTTGAGGCGGAAAGAGCGCGTCTATGGAGTTAAGCTTTCATGACAAGCACAGTCAAGTTCTCTTGAGCATTCGCATTGTAAGTTATAATATGTTTAATTTGTGTATATATATCTGATTAATCGAATATAGGATGCGTTTGGTTGAGTTAATGAACGATGCAGTAGCGCTTCATTGTACCGGTGATCATCTTTATCTTTAGCGTGCGCAGCTCAAACAGCAATGCACATTTATAACTATAATTGTGACTGTCATAGATGCCATTATAATGAGAACACTATTGTAATAAAACGTTGTGAATTCTCTGTTTAGTTGCCGTTTCAGCGCGTTGTTGTGGGAATAGCGCGTCCAGAACAGGGATATTACACAGTATGACCAGCACAAGTTCGATTGTGCATTCACGTCATTTTGCGCAGATAAGTCGTAATATAAAGTTGATGTAATATAAATATCTGATTAATCTCACATATGATGCGTTTCGTGGATTTAACCAACATGCTAGAAAAGTTCTTCAGTTTCCCGGTGCTCGTTCTCTTCAGCTCCAGCGCGCGCAGATTAAACAACAATGCAAAACATTAAAAGCTATAATTGGGACTGTCATACAATTATAATTGTATCCACTATTGTAATACATTTGTAAATTCTTTGGGTTTGCATTCTTCAGCAACCGTCAAGTTGATTAACCTTCTAGCAAAGCGATTCAGTTTTAACATTCGTTCTCTTCATCTTCAGCGCGCGCGCTCACACAGCAATGTCATTTGAAACAGTAACTAAGCTATTAAAGATGTTTACTATCAATGTAATATTAAAAATGTTTATTTTTTCTAAAACATTGCTTTATAATTAATAACTAACATTATTTTGTTCTCGTATAATTAATAACTAACATTATTTTGTTCTCATATTATTTTCATCAACGATATGGTTTGATTAAAATATATTTTTCTTATTGTCCGTGCGGAGGCGATTCCATTTTATTGATCAATGCCATATGCATTTTGTTTCTTTATGTGCAGCCCAATGTTATCCAATGACTTGTTTGCATTATTTATGCATTTTATTTTTTGTTAGGCAATAGATTTTTTGATAACACTTTACAATAAGGTCTCATTTGTTAATGCATTAACTAACAGAGAGCAATAGCCTGTGTTATTGTTAGTTAATAAGATATGTGTGTTCATGTTAGTTCACAGTGCATTGACTAATGTTAACAGATACAACTTTCTTAAAAATGTTTTATAAAATTGTTGGTTCATGCTAACTAATGCTAACAAAATTAAACCTTATTATAAAGTGTTACCATTTTGTAATAAAGAAAGTTGTCCATATGAGTGTAAATTTTTTTTTAAAAGTTAAGGAATCGTACACTGGTTCAAACTAGGCTATACTGTATTGTATATGTTTGATTTATGTTAAAAGTGTTTGAGACAAGGCTTTTAATGGTGAGCATTTTGTTATACAGGCTATCAAAGTATATAATTTTTTTTATTTAGATTTATCGGCCAATATATCGGTTATCGGCTTTCAAATGTAAAGAATTATCGGTTATCGGTATCGGCCAAAATGTTCATATCGGTGCATCCCTACCTGAAACTCCAGGAAGAGTTGGGGGTGGTGGATATAAAAAATGAGCCAATGTGTTTAAGGGATAGTTCACCCAAAAATGAAAATGGTCATTTACTCAATCTCATGTTTCAAACCTGTATACCTTTCTATGTTATGCTAAACACAAAGACATTTTGAAGAATGTTTGTAACCAAGGAAATTTCGCTTCCCATTAACTACCATAATTTTTCCTTCAATAATGGGAGTCCATGGTTGCTGTATTTGCTTGGTTACAAACATTCTTCAAAATGTCTTTTGTGTTCAGCAGAAGAAAGAAACTCATACAGGTTTGGAACATGAGGGTGAGTAAATTACAGAATTTTCATTTTTGGGTGAACTATCCCTTTAAATAATAACTCATTATTTTGTATTTGTTGTATTTTATTTAGTTTGGTTAACAAATGTTAAACATGTAAAATAATTAAGAGAAATTGTCTGTTCAATATAAATAAAATGTTGGTCTAAATCAGAACATGCTGCTTTTTTGCTTATGTCCACAAATAATGTGTTCTTGTTTGAGATACACGTGATTAAAACGTTTTATTGACGGTCAGGTCTGACTGGACCAATTTTGGACCTTTTTAGAACCTTTGTCATGTAAACCTCAATACTTCATTGCCTTTCACGATGTTACACAATAGGTGTGATTATTTTATATGCAGGATTATATATACACTTAAATTATGCAGCAACACATTTAAACACAGAAATGACGACGCATTTAGACGTCCAGGGACGCGCAGAAGAGACGTGGAATTTACGGCCAGATGACGTCCAAGACGTCGGTTCAACTTCCATTTTGGAACTATTTTTCAACCATGACGGGACGTGTCGGACGGACGTCTTTTCAACGGTCATAAAACGTCCAAATGTTTGCTGGGTAATCAAGGAAAGGAAAATTTAATCTTTGAAGACCTGACTCAAGATGCCAAGCATGCCAGGAACAAATTGTGGCCGCTGGTGGAGGAAGGAGGGGAAGAAAGCACTTCAGAGGACATTTTACGCATATTGATGGTAAAAGGGTCACAGTGAGTGACATGAGAGCGAGGCCTCTGAACTGCTCTATATGGTTAGGCTTGCACATGTGAATCTTAATCAAGGTAAGAGCAGGCTTGGATAACAGATTTAGTAATGACTATAAAGGTTGTCTGCTCTACTTCTGGGTAGATTATTCATCTCAGGAGTACCAAAAAAAAAAAAAAACTACCAGCCAAGTTCTACAGTAAATATTAAACAACAAAAATCTCATAAAAAAAATTTATAATAATAATAATCTCAAAAATAAAATAAATGGGTCTAATTCACTATTTTCTATTTTCATTATATCACTATATAACTATTTTCAAAGGGTTTACCTACTGTATTTACAAAGTCATCCAAGGTTATCTACTTATTTATTTTCTACTTTTGCTAGTGTGAATAATTCACACAATACCTCTGTTGTAAAGCTGCTATAGCATACTATGAGTTGTATGAATGGTAGCAACTTTCTCCTGATTCAATGACATGAATATGGGTCATCTGTAGATGGATATATAGGCCTTTTTGTTTTCAAGTATAGACGTAATGCTCTCAATGCTGAATATCATCTTCTGGTTAGGACTTCAGAAAAGGTGGGTAGAATGAAAAAAATTAAGTGTACAGATAAAAAGCACAAGATAAAAAGACAGAATTAAAGTAACACCAAGTAACTTTTCCTCTGCGGTCGCCCTACTGGTTGGAAGCGGAATTGTCCATTAGCGCTGTCGTAAATAATTTAGCCTACCGCAGCACACGCTCGCTGTTGATCTCCAGCACCGGCTTTGGAATCAACAATGGCCACAGACAAGGTAGAGTATGATGCATGATTTTATGAAAGACATCACAAACTAAGAAAAACTTTTTATTTTTTATTTTGTGTAACAGTAAACTTGAAACGGTATAACAGCAAGATAGTTTTACACAAGGATAAAAAGTAAACTTGCCGTTTCTGGTAGCTGAAATAAACAAAACCAAAAGAGATATATGGATGCTGCATATGAAGCATGCAGGTTTTCTTTCGTATGGGTAATGATAATATTACTAATCTTACTCCTTTCATACTTTCTACATGTTTAGTAGACTAAACAGTTTAACTCAAACATTTGCGATTTGCAAGTCATCGTTTACAATGCTCAAATCGGAACGAGAATGCTAGCGAATAGCATGTGTTTACTAGTTACCAGATTGATAATTCTCTACTCTAGTAGCATTACTTGATTTATGAAGATAAATGGAGGACCAGATAGTTTCCGTAACATAGCCAGGCAGACAACAAATTAGAAAAACTAGAGATAGTAGGCTATGCAAGCAATATACACTAGTCCGTCAGCATCGGTCGGGCACCCCTCCTCCTCCTTAAGCTCACGCCAGCGAGCAAACACTGGCCCAATATTGATCCTTGTCCTGCCTCTTGCTTTATCACTCAGCCTTTTACTCTTCCGAGTCTCCTCAAACAAAACCTTTGTCTTCTTAGTTTTTTTTACCTCTTCGGCCATGACAAAAACAAACGCTGGTTGGTCACTCACATCCGAATTTGAGGAAGTGGTGGGGGAAGTGACGTATGCCGTAAAGTAGTTGAATTTTGTAGTTCTTTTTGTGCACGGGTTCCTACCCGAAACCCGAAGTTACATAGCCTGACGTGGTCTGTATCGCTTTTACTAGCACTATGGCAGACGTGTCATTTAACTTATTTTAAGTTGATGTACCATCACAAGGGTCTTGGAAATATATTATGAAGGTTGAAAAACTACATAGTGTTACTTTAAAAGTATTTTTGTGTCAAACAATATATGCTAGGTAATTAAAGTTACCTATGGCTGTTGTAGCTATACTTTAAAAATCAGTTCATTTTAAGGTTAAAGGTAGTGATGGCAATTTCAAAACACTGCTTCATGAAGCTTCATAGCCTTTACGAATCTTTAGTTCCAAATCAATGGATCTGCAAGCCTGTTTATTGGTCCAATGGGGGTTTCCAATAATACAGGTGAAGGTTTCTGCGTGTTACTGTCTTTTCTCGCGGCAAAGTATTTTTGGTTAAATGCTATACATTTTATCTTATGTATTAACTCGTTCCCTTTCGTTGTCACTCCGAGTTACGTCGGATGACGACGAATGGGGTTTCGCTTAGAAAGCCTATCAACTTCGAGTATTACAAAACGAGCCAATGGCAAAGAAATGCCATGGGTCTGCGGAATTTGCATGACGTAACTCCGCCCCACCTCGTGGGTATAAAAGGAGGAAGTCCGCAACAGCAGTTTATGTTTTCGCTTCGGAGCCAAGTTTATTCTTCTCTCCACAAGCCATCTCTGAATTGTCAGCTTCACGAACGAGTGCCTCGAGTGTTGGTGTGACGGCGATCTACGGCGAGAGCGTGCTTCCTGCTGATCTGCTGCAGTGATCTGCCAGTCGGCGCGTTTCTCCCCGGGTGCTTCAACACTTGAGTTTTCTCACTAAAAGAGCTTACACGCGGCACGTCTTTTTAAAGATGCCTCGCCCGTGTACTTCTGGTTGCGGCAGATTGGTATCGGACTCTGATGGGCACGAGCGTTGCATAGTATGTTTGGGCATTGATCATGCTAGAGCAGCGCTCGTGGATGACTCATGTTCTCTCTGTGGGAACATGACCATCGCGTCATTACGGTCGAGACTCGGTGAACTCGCAAGAGTGAGAGTCCCCTCATCCACCCCCCGTCCTGCGGCTGGTGGCCAGGGTGACCTGAGGGTGACGGTCTGGAACAAGGCGCCGACTATGTGTCCGCGACCCCAGCCCCCCTCTTCAATGACGGTGCCCGCTAGCGAGCGGCCGATTCCCGCGGGTCTACCCTCTGGTGGCCCGCGTGTTTCGGTTGAAGCTACAGAGGATGATGCCATGTCTGTTGCAGCATCACTAGGTGGGTTTGATTCTTCTGGAAGTGAGGGCTCGTCACAGCTGCCACCTTCCGGTGTGCATACGGCTGTGCTCGAGTCTGATCCGGAGATGACGGCCATGCTTTCCCGGGCAGCCGCGAGCATCGGGCTTGAGTGGAGGCCTCCACCCTGTCCTGAGCGCTCGCGACTTGACGATTGGTTTTTGGGTAAGGCCGCCGACCCTCGTCCTCGGCAAACCCCAATACCTTTCTTCCCGGACGTGCATGATGAGATCTCGAAGTCCTGGAAGACCCCGTTGTCTTCTCGGGACCGCTCGTTGATCTCATCCGCCTTTCCTCCCCTCGATGATGCAGCCGCCCGTGGGTACACTGGGCTCCCCCCAGTTGAACGCTCTGTTGCCATGCAACTATGTCCTCAAAGTGCTTCTTCTCGTGGCGAGCCTAAGCACCCATCCAAGGCCTGTAGATTTTCGTCTACTCTGGTGGCGAAGTCTTACAGAGCGGCGGGACAGGCGGCTGCGTCACTGCATGCTATGGCCACTCTGCAGGTCTACCAGGCCCAGATGCTCAGAGACATGCACGAGGGTAGGACAGACCCAGGGCTCTTTGATGAGCTGCGCGCCGCTACCGACCTCGCTCTACGGGCGACGAAGGTTACCGCGCGCTCCCTGGGTCTGGTGATGTCCACAGCCGTGGTCCAGGAGAGACACCTGTGGCTGAACCTGGCTGACATGCGGGACGCGGAGCGGACCCGTCTGCTTAACGCCCCCTTGTCCCAGGCCGGCCTCTTCGGCGGTGCGGTTGAAGACTTTGCCCAACAGTTTTCAACCGCCCAGAAACAGACCGAGGCCATCAAGCACATTCTGCCCCGCCGGCCAGCTGCTGCCTCCACCCAGCCGGCCGGGCAGAAGCCTCGTCCTGTTTCCCGCCGAGGGCGCCCTCCTGCGGTTCCCGCCCCTCCCGACCGGCCCACGCAGCAGCCTCCACAAACCCGGGCCGGTCGCGGAGGAAGCCGCAAGAAGGCGCCACAGCCCTCTCCCGCCCCGCCCCCCGCTAAACGCCGGGCCAAGCGGCGCTCCTGAGACGGGCTGCTCAGGGAAGATTGTCGTTTTTCAGGAGGTGGTAGCAGGACCACTCCTTCCCCCGGTGGAGGGCCGGGGGAGAATCTTTTGTTCTCTGCTCCCCGCTGCTCACCCACGGGTGGGCAGCACCCTAAAGTGGTTAAAGACAGAAACGACCCTCTCTTCCCTGAGCCCACAGAGTTTTCGGGCGACACAGAGCGCCGCCCACAAGCCTTGCTCTCCTCGCCCCCCTCTGTCCCAGAGGCGGTTGACGCGGCGTGCCGTCCCCGGACCACTTCGCCCCTGTCCCCCTCTGTCGCCAGACCCCTGGCAGAGCAGGCCCCCGCGGGACGATCAGCCTGGTCCTCCCCCGGCCCCCTCTGCCAGGGCGCGGTTGCTAACTGTGCCCCCACACCGGGCCGCTATGCCGTCCACGTCTGGGCCAGTTACTCCGCTTCGCTTCCCCGTCTGTCCCGCTGGATCGCGCGCACCATCAGGCTCGGCTATGCGATTCAGTTCGCACGGTCTCCTCCCCGCTTCAGGGGAGTCCGCTCCACTTTGGTCGGTGGCAATGCCCCCATCATGAGAGCAGAGATTGCCACCCTGCTGGCGAAGGGTGCAATCGAGACTGTCCCTCCAGCCGAGATGAGGTCCGGCTTCTACAGCCCTTACTTCATTGTCCCCAAGAAAACCGGTGGGTTACAGCCAATCCTGGACTTGCGCGTGCTGAACCGCTCCCTTCACAGGCTGCCGTTCAAGATGCTCACCGCCAAACGCATTTTCGAATGCGTGCGGCCCCGGGATTGGTTTGCAGCAATCGACCTGAAGGACGCCTACTTCCATGTCTCCATTCTTCCTCGCCACAGACCGTTCCTACGGTTTGCTTTCGAGGGGCAGGCATACCAGTACGCGGTCCTCCCTTTCGGGCTGGCCCTGTCTCCTCGCATCTTCACGAAGGTCGTCGAGGCTGCCCTTGTTCCCCTTCGGGAGCACGGGGTCCGCATCCTGAGTTATATCGACGACTGGCTGATCCTAGCTCACTCTCGAGATCAGGTTTGCGAACACAGGGACTTGTGGAGCTCGTCTGGGCCTTCGGGTCAACTGGGAGAAGAGCAAACTTTGCCCCGTGCAGAGGATCTCTTTTCTCGGTATGGAAATCGACTCGGTCGCCATGTCCGCGCAGCTTACGAGCGAGCGCGCGCAGTCACTGCTGACTTGCCTGAGACATCTCAGGAGCAAGAATACGGTTCCACTGAAACATTTTCAGAGGCTCCTGGGGCATATGGCATCTGCAGCCGCGGTCACGCCGCTCAGATTGCTTCATATGAGACCGCTTCAGCTTTGGCTTCGCGACCGAGTCCCGAGGTGGGCATGGCATCAAGGCACGCTCCGGGAACCAGTTACTCCGACCTGCCGTCAGTTCCTCACCCCGTGGTCGAACCTCAGTTTTCTCAGGGCGGGTGTCCCCCTGGAACGAGCTTCCCGGCATGTTGTTGTCTCAACAGATGCCTCCACCACGGGCTGGGGCGCCATGTGCAATGGACATGCTGCTGCGGGCTCCTGGACAGGACCCCAGCGGCTATGGCATGTCAATTGCCTCGAGTTGTTGGCAGTACGTCTTGCCCTGCACCGCTTCCGGGCGTTGCTCCGGGGTCAACACGTGCTAGTCCGTTCAGACAATACCGCGACTGTTGCGTACATCAACCATCAAGGTGGTCTACGCTCCCGCCGTATGTCACAACTCGCCCGCCACCTCCTCCTATGGAGTCAGAAGCATCTGAGGTCGCTTCGAGCCATTTTTATTCCCGGAGCGCTGAACTGTGCAGCCGACGAGCTCTCACGGCTTCAGCCCCTCCCTGGAGAATGGCGACTCCATCCCCAGTCGGTTCAGCTGATTTGGGACCAGTTCAGGGACGCACAGATAGATCTGTTTGCCTCTCACGACTCGACCATTGCGCCCTGTATTTTTCCCTGACCGAGGGCACGCTCGGCACGGATGCACTGGCGCACAGCTGGCCGCCGGGCCGCAAATATGCGTTTCCCCCAGTGAGCCTTCTTGCGCAGACCTTGCGCAAGGTCAGGGAGGACGAGGAGCAGGTCATTCTGGTCGCGCCGTATTGGCCCAACCGGACCTGGTTCCCCGAACTTATACTCCTCGCGACAGCACCTCCCTGGCCCATTCCTCTGAGGAAGGACCTTCTTTCTCAGGGACGGGGCACCCTGTGGCACCCTCGCCCCGATCTCTGGAGCCTCCACGTGTGGCTCCTGGACGGCTCGAGGTAGGTTTGAGTACCCTTCCACCAGCGGTGGCGGCTACCATCACTTCCGCTAGAGCGTCGTCCACGAGACACGTCTATGCGTTGAAGTGGAACCTCTTCGTCGACTGGTGCTCTTCTCACCGAGAAGACCCCCGGAGATGCTCGATCAGCGTTGTGCTTTCCTTCCTTCAGCAAGGGTTGGAGCGAAGGCTG